>LUCW03001860.1:30000-167500 GCA_001586965.3 Sphaeroforma sirkka | reverse complement strand
TCCTCGATACCGCCGGAGAGGCGTGTAAACTGCCGTAGTTGTATTTTTTGGTCTCGGCTTCCACTCGATCAAGCAGTCACCGATTACCTTGACATTCACACCCATATCCTTGTAGTATGTTTTTGTACCTTGCACCTCAATATATCTTGTCTCTTTTCTTACCTTACAGGAGCTAAGTTCCGGAATGTACAGTTCATACATCAAGAAAGCTGACGTATGTGGGTGAGCCTCGGATATATTTAGTCAGTCTTTCTTGTATTTATAAACATTCTAGTACTTCTCGAGCAGATCAAAGTATCTCACATGCTTTTTTAATAGTTGTAGAAGTTACAATCAAGTACATCAATACTATCTTCTGTCGCTCTGATTAGTCAAGTTTGTAACAATTTAAAATCAAGCGCCATTGTCTGATTTGATCCCTTTCCTCGTATCTCACTTCTGTGGTTACTTGTAGGGATTTGTAGTTTGCTACAAGGTGCAAGATCATCAGTCCTTTACGGTCGCGTGCAAAATGATGGCCGAAATACGAAGATTACGTTACGAAGATGTAAGTAAGCAACATATATGCTCCCTTATCCCACACATGTGTGTCGATTTTGTACATCTGCAGATCATCATATATTTCACTCAGGGATTCTGTCATTTTATTTATCATATCAGGTCCCCCTCATACTTGTGGGGAATGATTTTAGCGGATCAGACAATTCAACTGTGGTGGTGACGAAGCAAGAAGTAAACGATCAATGCAATCTACATCAAATACAACAGTATGTCGAGGGCGGAACGCGGAGAGAAATATTACAATGAGCCATACGAAAAGAAGTTAGAAATAGCCGTACAGTACATCATTTGATTTTGTGTATGCACATTCGCATGTCTTTATATATCATCGTATGTGATTTAAAATGAGCGAGTTTCATATGCCAATATAACCGCTGACTCGCTTAGTACACCATGTCTTCTCAGGAGGTATTCGATGTCCGCGGAAAATCAGACTAATGTATCTGCACCGTTCGTGCTTATAGCGCAGCTTCTGCTAAAGAATCCACCTCCCAAAAAGGTATGAAAGTTGCAATAAGATCAGATTGTCCCCAGTTTACATATCACGTGTCCTATTATGTCCTGCTGACGAATCTACTCAAAAAAGGGGCGAAGATATATCCAGCTTATCTCGGGTTTACTTTTCACATGTCATGCATGTTCTGCTGAAGAATTCGCTCCTAAAAAAATGATGAGCGCAATAAGATGCGCAGCTTATCTCGAATTTACTTATCACGTGCCATGCATCTAAAGAGATGGATACAATTAAGTGGGACCAAGAATGATTTGCGTTTCTTTTGAAGCTCGGCACTTTCTCAAGCATCCCGCGATAACCAGACACCCTTGATGTTTTTGTAGCGGAAAGATAAAATTCCCGGAGAGGAGTAACCCGTAGACTCATATGGAAGAAAGGATCAACAAATGGATAATTGTTGACTCAGCCTCATCAATAATTTAAATATATTTAGATACCACGTACTCAAGAAATTAGGAGCCGCAGACATTAAAACATACCAGTACACAAGAAAGAACAAAGGATTCTTTCTTGTTTAATATTGTAGCTTTTGCACGGAAAGTGCTACTCAACCCAAAATCAAGAAGCGTTGCATCTGGCATGGTTCAATTAGCATGCTAGTCTTGCTACATTTTTAACAATCTTAACTAAAGACACCTGGCCCGTTCCCCGACCACCATCTATTTATATCGATGGGGAGCGGCTCTCTCTCTCACAAGGCCACCAATAGTAACGGCTCCTATACCAATGACGCACTTGAACTCTCCCCCGCCTAGGTGTTTGCCGCGACGTCCTTCCAAATGTATGAGTACAATGCCTCTCAATATATACGCTTAGCTAACATTTGCCAGATACGCAGCTTGCTGAGATATAGTAGAAAGCGAAAGCGTCATAGCACCTTCACTATTAACTTCATTTGAAAGCCAACTTATATACTGTTCTATGTTATATTTATTCATCTCCGAGTCCAGGCATTTGCTCTTCGTCTATCTGATACGGCATGATCATAGCAGATGAGCGGCGCACCATGATGCTAGACCTTTTCCTTGTAGGTTCTACCACAACCTCGTCGTCGGGAGTGAGATCGACATTCACACTCTCTGTGGCTAATGCGGCCATTTCTTCCATTCTACGAACGCAATCTTTTATTTCATCGACGGGGCAGTGCATCACGATCTCGCCAATCCAAACTGTGAACGAGTAGAATGATTAGATGGTCGTAAGCATCGCAAAAGAGATAATAGAAGGACGATGAAAGCCAATGACAGACTGCATTGCGCACCGATGCGACTTAACAATGGAATTGTAAGTTACGCATTCCACATAGTTCGTTGCCATCCGCAGTAATGTATTTCAATTTAGTAATGACAAGTAACATGTAACATACTTGGAACCTGTGTATCGTAACCCATCACCATCTCACCACCCTTAAGCCATGCGGTTGCGCTTCTGACTCCGGGTGAAGCCGCAACCTTGTCCATATAGTTGCCATCTAGAAGCTTCCCGGTCTTGGGGCAGCAAAGGAAGTAGGTCACTGCACCCTCTCCACTGTTCTTGGCTATGGGTTTCACTGGGACCTGTCAGTGAACATGATTGATTGAGTATGCTGACAATAGATATGAGACAAAAAAATCACATTTATTCGTTTGCTGCAACATGCACTCCTCGCCACATTAAAACCAATTGGCGACTTGAAGTATGATATCGAAGCCTACGGAAACATCCGTGACAGAATGCATACTTACGTTCATATTCGTCATGAGGAATTCTGCGAGCAGCTCCACCCCATACAGTTGGTTATTGAAGTACCTGATGGGACCCCCTAAAAATTGAACCGAGGTATGAGAAAACACAGATAGATGAATCATGACCAAAAGTAATACGCGAAAGAAGGCAATTGTTCATTTCAAGCACAATGCTCGCATCAAAATACACACCTCCCACCCTTGGGTTGCACTCGAGAAGAACTGGCCCGTAACTTTCTGTGTACATGCACTCAGTGTGAAACACTCCCTTGAAGAACCCCAGGGCTTTGATAACTTTCATGCAGTAGTCGATGAGTTCTTTTTGGACAGCCTCTGATGTGACTGATGGCGAATTACAACCGTTTTCTAAGAAGTAGGGCGGAGTAGGCTGTGCAAGAAAGTAGTGTATGTCTTTTAAACATTTAGAACCTGAGTATCTGACTCGCATCCTACACCAGCAAATGATATGGTATCTACTAAATTTTAATGATGGCCATAGCACAGATACATAAATTTGCCGTTCTATCACGAGCAAACGAGATAGCTATCCGTTACACGTATACATGTGGCACACTCTATAGATATTTGGTTCAGTACTATTCTTAGCCGCGTACCATACCTTCCAATTGTCAGTGACTCGAGCATAGGTACATTCATTGTCCCACACGACAATATCAATGTCAAACTCTCCGATAGGGAGACCCTCGAAGTCCTTGGCGATGAGCAACTGTGATGTGATAGTAGGTAGAAAATTGTACTAGAATCAATGCACAAGTCGATATAAAGATGGACTCCATAGAATTACGTTTTTTACGAATCTGTGAGTCCGGTAGTTCGAAACGCGGGTGTTCTGTGAGGTGTGTGCATATGTTTATGCATATATGTAAGTGTCAGTGTTTAGTACAGGGTAATTTTACATACAAGTGCTTTGAAGGCACTGAACTTACTTCTTCGATCATGATTGGGGCATCGCTGGTAACACCTGGTGTATACGTAAGCACAGCCTCTCCTGTACCACCTACTTCCTCCAATGCACGGTCCACACTCTCATACAATTCAGCTTCATCGAAAGCTTTATAAACACCTGAGAAAAAAAACACAAAAAGTAGTCGATGTGAACGAGGAACATATCCTTTTCAGACAAGCAATGATCGCGATCACTTTGCACTGCACTCGCTGCAGCAACCTACCCTTCGACCCCGCACCGCTCACAGGCTTAATGATAACTGGATAGTCAATCTTGGCCATTATTTCCGTGATATCCTCTCTTTTGCTGAGTAGCGCCATTTTAGGAGCCGCTAACCCTGCTTCGTGTGGAGAGCTTCCCGTGTCTTATATTTGTCACGCGCCTTCTGAAACGCAAGGGCTGGGTTCTGCTTAATTTCCAGGTATTCGCAAACCTAGAAATGTCGTGTTAGAGAATCAGCACATACAAGAGCGTCGTAAATATTCAGCTGATTTTCTTGATCATGGGGTGGGGAAAAATGGTCCTTCTTAATGCAGGTATGCTAAGTTGACATGTGTTCACATAGACAAAAGAGGTACATACCTGGCCAAGAACTGTCTGTAGATTCTCTGTATGTGTAAATACACCGTCCATCTTGATTCCAGTTTCTTTCACAGCGTTAGCGATATTCAACGCCATGTCATCGTCATCCCACCCATCAACCGTGATCAAGTTATCATACCACCCTGGTAGTTGACATGAAGAACGAAACAACAGTACTTGAGCGAACGTGAATCATTTATGTCTTAGCACTTTCTCGCACGTTTCGTGTAGACATGCAATTGCATGCTATCAACCATTGTTGAACTCTAACGCTCAAAACTTAAAGTAGCCAGCGGCCAAAATAATATGAAAATGTATGTACCTCTTTCTTGTTGTTGTTCTTCCACAACGGAACGCTCGCCCTCGGGCATTTTGGGTGACGCGAGATGAATTTCAACGCCGTATTTCTGCATGAACACGGTGTACCATTCCACCTGGTCATGATTCAATGTGCATGGTTGAGAAAGTTGTACCGAGTCCAAATAGACTACAGTGGATCAGAATTTCGGAGTGAGTCCAAGTCATTTACGACCTGACCCCTCCAATACTACAGAATAACCAACCGCACTACTGTCGACTCATAAGCACAAACTTAGAATTGTGGTGGGTTGAAGTCAGACTTGAAATTCCTACTCAAGAAATACATTGTACCCTTATCTGACAGCGGAGCGTTATTTGAATAACCAATCGTTGCTACTTACAATGCTGACATTTTCAATTTTATCAGCCCTATCTACCTATACGTGATCACGTGCAAGCCACTCTGGGCAACAATTTCCAATAAAGTATGCATAAACTAATCACAGTGTGCGGAGATCTCTTATCGAATCGATTAATAGACATTGTTCGCTGCTGGTGGCAAGAATGTAGCACTATAAATACACGGTAAGGTTGAGGAATAGTCGAGCAGTGGCCGAAAGTATTGAGTGTAGTGTTTACCATGGGCACGATTTATACATAGTGAATTACACCTAGAGAATGTGGCATGGTAATTCAAATATACCCAATTCAACGCCAGAGCGCCCATGCCAGACGTTGTAAATGAATGATGCGATAGGACCAGGCACTTGAGACCTTTCATCTGTTCTGCCTGCTCCTGAGTGATTTGAGGCCAGTCGATATCCTCGACGGCCGGGGCCAAAGTTGCTTTGTATGACATTTTCAGATATATATCGATACGGAACCTTATCAGGTATTCTGTTATCGAATATTTATAGTTTGTATTCCAACGAGTGAGTTATATACATATATTTGGAGACAGTTGCGCACAGCACAATTTGTATGGAAAAAAAGCTAATATGCCCTCTACTTTTAAGAAAAAAATACCAAATAAGGCTGAAAATATTAAATCCTACACAATAAATTCCAAAATGAGCCCGCGTTTTTTGTGAATATTTGTGACCAGCCTGTTGAATGTAGCAACAACTATTTACAACAGAGTGCATGCAGCCATGCACTAACCACGGGTATTAAAACTGGTTGCCAGCAACCCCTGAAAACGTCTGAGAAAAAAAGGTGGTATATAGACTATTATAATAACAAATGTTTTAATACAGACCATTTGGAGTAATAAACTGATGACCATGAAGAAATCCTAATGAAACATAAGAAGTTTGGCCTGCTGGGCCTTGGGGCAAAAGTAAAAATCAATTGTTTTTTTAAAAGAAGGCTATGTCAATATGATGTCTTTATGTACTAAAACCGTAAAATGCGCTCTGAGGCCGAGTCTTAAAACGGGATCGGAAATTGCGTTCAGATATGAAATTCGGATTTCTCAGCCAATGGGTAGAAGAGGATTTTAAAATTTCAAGAATATTTCGAGAAAAAAAAAATTCGACGAGGACAGACTTTCGAGAGTATGTATACCCCTAGCTCGTTCGGAAATACGGGAATCGGAAAAATATGTACGTAAACTCGCTATTGCAGCTAATAAATGTACTTTGGAAAGGTGCTTTTCCAAAATTACAAATAATTTTTTATTGGTTGTGAGTGCAATGTGCGTTTGGGTAATTTGTGACTGTGTTCATTGCACCTTTTTATCTTCACATATGTAAAAAGCATACGGTAAACTACACATACACACGAGTTTATACCACTTTCGTAGTTGCAAGTCATCTCGTGGTTGATAGAGGTAAACAGCATAATGGCTGATAAACAAGGAGACAATAGTGATCACTACAATAGGGAGGGTATGTGGCACAATGAACATCACTCCACGCGAGATGCATCAACCATACACATAGGCAATACATATAACAGCCAATATCACCCTTCTATGGTAACCATCCCGACCATGCATCAGCAAATAATGCGGTAGTAGAGAGCCAGAGAACAGTGCAGGGACCAGGGCTATCGAATCGCATCATAGAGGCAGTAAATATTTCAGTCAGTAGTGCATCATCTAAGAAGCGGAAGCGTGGGAGTGATGTAGATGATTCTGGAATAGGTAGTTTATCATTCGAAAACAGTGCACCGACTAAGGTTAGAAGTAAAAAGACCAACAAGATAAGCAAAGGCCCCGGAATCAAGGCCACAAAAGCTAAAACTACCAAACTTACATCCTCGAAACCGGCTAAAAACTTAGCAACACAATCAACTAAGCGATCAAAGCACAAAACCAAATTACGCGATCTATAAAAGAGTATAAATGATCGAAATCAATCAGTACCGTTAGACACACAGAAGCTTGCTTCCATGTGTGACTCTTCGGACGGTGAACTCTTCTATCAACGAGCGACACTATCCTCTGAAATACTAGATATAGCATCAGAGCATAGTAACGACTGTAAACTTCAATGGATATTTCTATGTTATAAACTATGTTATATAAACTAAGATATAATTTAAGTCAGTTAGAATTTAGCAGTGGTAGCTTATGTAAGAATGATCGGGACTGCCTCTTGGTAAGAGCCCTAATATGCTCGATCACACAGGACGTATCTCTAGCTATTCTTTTTTAAATAATTTTCACTAGAAGTACTAAGTGTTCATGACGACATGTCTAATTTGTAGATAGACATAAGAGCGTAAGTCAAGTTACAACATTAGCTAATATAAATAAAGTTTCATCTGAAGAAAAGTTATATAAAAAAGACTTATTGGATTTTGGAGATTGGCGGGAAGTCCAAAATCTGTGAGTAGTAGTTCAGAGGAATGGAAAACTATCTTGAAGCCCTTTGAGCCCAACTGAAAATCCCTACCCTGGCGCCAGTTGCGTGAGAACATATGACGCATATGAACACTCGGATGGGAGGTCGTACCTATACTGGCGTATATTTACTAATTTGTCAAATGATGGAAACTCTGGGGTGCTAACCATTTTTAAAAGGTCAATGATGATATCATACTTCCCATATTTATTTTTCACGACGGACCTTTGATTCAAATTTTCGTCTTCGAAACGTAAATCTCGGTCACCAGTAGGTCACCAGCGTAGAACTGAATGCCACTTTCAAAAAACCCATAGACCCCACCAAAACGTTGACTTGAAATTTGGATTTCCAATTATAAAAAAAAAAGTATAAAAATCCAGTAGGGAGTCTGGGGACCCACAGTCCCACAGTCCCACAGTCCCTCATCCGTGAAAAATGTCGTGCCAGCCGTTCGCAACCAACGACTCCTTATCCAATGACCAATGGAAATTGGACATACAAAAATCGATCACAAACCTCTCTGCCCAGGTCAGTACTCTACAGGCCAATCTCAATCAAATTTTGGGACCGGCTCTAACAACCCCGAACAATGATGGGCCCATCTCCAAGGAGTCTTTGACTGATGACCAATGGAAATTAACCATACACCAAATGCTCACTAACCTCTGTGCCAAAAAACCAACCTTGAATCCGAACTCCGGGACCTTAAATCCCAAACCCGTGCACCTATAGAGAAAGACACACGCGACACTTAAAAAGACCGCGGTCACAGGCGCCCAATAGCAGCAGTGAGCCTCCCAGCTACCGCTCAAAAGTGGACAACCCTGCAAAACCGAGCCCTAAAAAACGCCCGACTCCACCAGCTTCTCAGTCCCAACCGCAGCCGCCAGTACCCGAACACCTTTTGACGAAAGTGGTGGGGCGCCCGATGCCGGACAAAACTCTTCATGAAATGGATGACATAACTCCGGTATGGCTCTTCTTCCGAGCAATTTTCCTTAACGGCAAGCCCCCATTCCAATCAGTATTTGAAAATTACCACTTTCTCTGGTATCTTCCGTCTAAATCGGTATCTCAGCCACATCGCCGCGGAAGCTCCACCAGTTTCATCCGCCTTTGTGTTCCTAGCGACACTGTCGCCCAGGTGAAACGACATGCAGCACTTACGTGGAAATGGCAGCTTGATGAAAACATCGACCCCCGCTCCCAACAATATCCCGACGCTATGAAAGCAGTTTTAATCCACTATCTCCGCACCAAGCGGGAGGCCCGCTGCACACATGAACGTGCGCCAAAAAAATCATTCGACACGATGAATAGTAATACGCAGCCTCAGCTTTCCACGACAGACTCTTCGACGACAGACTCTTCGACGACAGGCAATTTTAGGTCCAGTAGGTCCGTGGTGGTCGAATGGACGTTTCTTACGTTTCAGTGTCTTTGGGACGTATGAAGGATGAGCAGTAAAGCTCGAGACAAATGCTGTAGGTGGGTAAGTTTTAACTTTCGTACCTTCAGATGTTGGGAACATGTTATCTTTATCAGCTTGTGACTTATGTAGGCGTTTACGCCATTTTCTATTAAAGACTTTTAAATAGTCTTGATTGTCAAAAGCGTCTGAAGTTAACTGCGATAGTATGTGTAACCTCCCTTATCCGTTCTCCATATTATGTCCTTAAATTCAGAACGATCAAGAGGGGCTTTAGAGTCATGTCTTCTTGCGAGTATAATCTCAGTAGTCGGAATACGACTTGTGCCTATATTAAGCGCGCTAGAACCATCGGGGTTATTAACCTCTGTAAACTTTGATGGAAATTACTAGGTTTCAAACTATATTAAACTAAAATACAATTTAGTCAGTTAGGATTTAGCAGTGGTAGCTTGTGTAAGAATGATCGGGACTGCCTCTTGTTAAGAGCCTAAATATCCTCGATCACACAGGGCGTACCTCTAGCTGTTCTTTATTGAATAATTTTCACTAGAAGTACTAAGTGTTCATGACCACTTGCCTAATTTGTAAATAGACATAATAACGTAAGTCACGTTAATACATTAGCTGATATAAATAAAGTTCCATCTGAAGAAAAGTTAAAAAAAGAAAAAGACTTATTGGATTTTGGAGATTGGCGGGAGGACCAAAATCTATAAGTAGTAGTTCGGAGATTATAAAATTTAGTTTATAATATCCTACATCTACTAATGTCTCAAATAGGTCCAAGTAGATGAGTCATACCAAATACTCAGGCTATTGGAGCCATCAAAGTGAATTTAGAACACTTGGAAATATTGGAAAAAGAGCTTGTACTAAATTATTTAAAATACAAATAAAACCAATGTAGTATCTCAATTGATCTTGATATTTTAGACTGACCGGAGGCCGTATTTCTACATAGCCCCCAGTAGCTTTTAGAACTACGAACGTACGTTAAGATACGATCTAGTTGGTAAAGCGAAAACCAAAGTAAAAACGGTTTCGGTCATGACTTATCGAGTAAGTATGTGCCTATATGTACGAGTTCAAGACTCATGTTGTACTCTATGTCGTTTAGTATTTGGTCCCGTAACCATTTCCGATGTAGGCGCCTTACGTTTATTATTTGGTAAGGTAATAGCCAAAGGCTGTTCTTCATTAGTAAGTAAGTTTGAACAATTTTCTGCACTGTTGGTAAGCAGATCAGAAAGTTTAGTCACGTAGGAAGTAGGTGGCAAATAGGGAATTTCATATCCGTCAGGGTTTGTAGTCACCTGAGGAAACCCTTTTCGTTTATCTCGTGTGTTCTTATGTAAACGCTTGTTCCATTTCTTATTAAAGATACGAAGAAAGTCGCGAGATTTACGTAAATGTAACCGCATCAACAACGTTCTGCATATGCTCGATCTTTTGTAGCCACGGGGTAGCGTGTTTCTCGGGCGCAGTTTTATCAAACGTTGCTTGTAATTCACTATAGCGGCCAAAGAAATAGTGAAACGGAGTGTTCCAGTTTGAGGATTCATGCAGTTATTCATTTGAGTCTGAACCCATTTCAAATGATAAGGCCACATATCCTCAACGTCGTCTAGTGCGGTACGCAAGAGTTTCTTAAGTTCTCTATGACGTGTCTCATTTGCACCCTGCGTTTGAGGTTTGTAAGGGAACACCACGCCTATGGGTCATGCCTGATACGAGTATAAGTGCCTCCATTACGTCGGTACAAAACTCACTACCGTTATCAGAACATAGTACTCGGGGAAACCGAAGTCATTAAAGACGTGATAGCATAATTCTGCCACTGTTTGTGGACGTTTGTTCGGTATTGCATAAAGCAAGTTATAGCCCGAAGCCACACATAAAAATGACAGATATATACATCGCCAGTATGCTTGGATCGCGGGAGTTTAACCAAATCGACTAAGACTCGGCGCATCGGTTGGTCTTCTGTCACACTTTTTAGGGGTGCCCAACCGTATCGCTTGATCTGGTTCTTTTCACAATCAGTACAGCGTCGGTATACTTCACGTATGGTTTCTTTCAGCGCCGGGTGATCAAGCCCTGCACGAATAGCCATTTTATAAGTATGCTCATATGCTCGATGCGTTAAATTATGTATAATTTTAACTCTACTTTCGAGCTCCTCTAAGTCAGTCAGATTCTGCGTAACGCTGGCTGGATGAACCATAGTCCTGTTGGAAAGGGCAACCTCAGTATCAGGAGGGGTAGAGTCCTGAGATACATAATTGACAACATTGGATTGTTGAAGTATCTTCTTCAGTTGTTTCGCAACTCCTGGCTGTTCTTTAAGCAGCGCTTTAAGTAGTTGAGTGCGAGCTTCAGGTTCTCTTAGAGTTTTGAGTCTTTGATCCATGGCCTTAGCTAGTCCCATGTTTTTTACGATCTAATGCCGTTTCAATCGGCATTACCTCGACTTCACAATCTTGTTGGGTGCATGTGTTGTACGAGTCTTGAGCTTTTGTTCAAACTCTTTAGACTCCTCTAGTTTAGCTAAGAATTCGGTTGAGGGTTTCCACTTAGTGGTACCTGCAGGACCGATGCGACAAACAATGGTGTGTTTCCAAGGCGTCTTCTTAATAGAATAGGATCCCTGATACAAGAACGTGTCGGTTTCACGGTCGACATAAATAGGTTCGTCTTGAATCATATTAATTAAATCACGTATCCATGGGTCGGAGTTACGTAAGGGACAACACAGCGTAATGGTAGATTCAGTAATATTAACATAATTTAACAACTGTGCGATAAGTTGACAAGGTGGGTTAGCCCACGCATTATGCTTTGATAAGTCAAGCTGAAATGCATCACCTTTAGGATGAGTCAACGACCTATATTCAGAAACCTGTTTTGTTATGTTCTGCGGCGAACATATCAGCAGTAAATGGACCCCATCGTGATTGAGCGAGGTTAAAACCATTTCTTATTTAGCATCAATCGGTTGCTAATAACTCTCTTGACTGTTTTCTGGTAGTCGGGCACAAGTCGAGAGAGCATGTCAGGAAGATGGTTATGTATTCCTGGAATGTGTGTTATATTAAAAGCGAACTTGGCAATAATGTCATGCCAGCGGCTCACCAACTGTGAATCAGGGTTCCATATCTTTTAAGTATGTTAAAGACTTTTGATCACAGGCGACAGTAAAGTAACTTCCATAAAGGTAGTCTTTAAAACTGTCTTAGCGCAGTAACTATAGCAAGGAGCTCTTGTTTAACGGTAGGGTAATTCCGTTGACTCTTATTATAACTCTTGCTAAAAAATTGTATGTAGCGCGGTTTTACCATTTATCGTTTGGTAAAGCACTCCACCTACCGCTCGATCTGAAGCGTCGGTTGCTACTTGGAATGGGACACCATCCACAGGGTACTGCATGATGGGTGCGTCCATTACTTTACTTTTGACTAGTTTAAATGCATCATCACATTCTTTGGTCAAAGCTTTCCCAAAGGTCCTTTGTGCAGCCAGTGGGTGACTGAAAGGCTTTAAGTAATGAGAAAGATGCGGTACCGAATCCGAGAAAAGTTAACAAACCCACACACAGAGTTCACATCTCTTCCAGTAATTGGTGTTGATAAATCAACAGAAACTGTTTCTTGCCAGGATCAATTTCTACCCCTGCTGCAGATACTTTGTAGCCAAGTAAGTGTATAGTATCTTTAGCAAAAGAACACTTGTCTTCGTTAATCTTAAGTTTAGCATGATTAAGTCGCTTTAAGACTTCTTTAACGAGTTTAGCATGTTCATGTGCTGTCTTTGTAAAAGATAACTATATCATCTAAATAGACTGATACGTTATACGACAGGTCCGCAAATAGTTCCATCATAACTTGTTGGAAGAAAGAAGGTAACATGTGTAAGCCTTCAGGTGCACCTTTAAACTGGTACTTCTTACCTTTGCCAAGTAAAGGAAAAGTATTTCCTATGAGGCTGATATATTTGTAGTTGATGGAATGCAGCTTTTAAGTCTATCTTGGAAAGATAGTCGCACCCTCCATTTTGCGTAATATCTCACGCTTATCTTAGGTAAGGAAAACTATGTTGCGGAATTAGTTTGTTGATTGGCGACAGGTCTAGTACTACTCTTGTTTTACTAAACGTTCCATCAGATTTATATTGATCGACCGCTAAGAGAGCTAAGTTAACTGGGGTTGCATCATAATTGATTTCAATTAGACCCTGTTTTAACCAATCTTCGATTTGGGTTTTGACAACGTCTTTGTGTCTCCAACTCACGTAGTTATGTGAAGGACACTTTAACTTAGAAAGTCGACGTTTGTTAAGTCAAGTCTAACGTACCCATTAGAGAACTTAAACATACACCAGTCAGTTATTGCAATCTTCCTGTTTTTGTATAATTAAGTCCATAATTATATCGGTGAAGTGCGGAATCATATCCTTTGCTTCACCTTCCGGAGGTTTTAGGTATCTTTAACATATTATCATCTGACTGATCTTTATTCGGGTCTAGCCCATTGTTAGGCAGACCAGTGAGTGTTATACCTAAACTGAGAAGATCAGTCATACCTATAATTAAATCGTATTTCTGAGACATGTCAGTAACGATTAGGTGAGTCTTCACTTCTCTTCTATCTGACAGCATTATGTGTGCATAGTCAATGGCTTGTTCGCAAGTAGTAACTTTGCCATTTTCCCAAGATTAAATCAGTTGTTTCGTTATGGACAGCCATATCTGTAGCGTAGGCTACTCGGCATGAGATAGCAGAGACTTCAGCCCTGGATCAAAATAGTGCCATAACTTTTTCTCCATTTACGAAAACTGTTTGAAGATACGTTCATCTCCTTTGGTATAGATTTTATTGAACATTTTTCTCATAATCTTGCTCTGGTGCGCACATATGGTACTGTCGGTGCTTAACTAGGACGTCTGGTAAGTCCTTGCAATCCTCTTTGTGCCAACCGTTAGTACCCTTGCAAGTAGCACACTCTTTTCATATAATTGTCCAAAATCTGAAACGCACCTGGTGCACATAACAGGGTCGTGTCTACCATTCCACTTGCCATTACGTTTTGTGAGGGTTGTAACCACACTTCTTGCAAGGCGCTCTCACCTTCTTATCACCTTTCGGTTCGGTAGAAGTAGAGCCAGTACCCCTCCAGTAGTAGTGCGAGGTTTCTTGGTACTACGCGCAGTATTAGTCTCTACTGCGTTTCGCTTAGTGGGCTGGGTGTAGCTCGTGGTACTAAGTACTCTAGTAGAGGAATTGGTATGCTTGTGTACTATCTTCTCTCAAAGACAGACCAAGGCATAGATCGCAAAATCACCATAGGCGATGATGTCATCATTGACTTTCTTAAAGAGGTTAGCTCCCAGAGTCTCCATCATCTGACAAATTAATAAATATTCGCCAGTATAGAGTTTTTGACCACCCATCCGTGTATTCATATGTGTCATATGAGCTAGAGCACCTCGAATAGTGGTATCGTTCGCAAAGAACTTGCGAGACTCTAGAAGTTCACGGTCACGTGCATCTTCAAAAAAAGGTGTTAAGTATATTATCACGCAACTGGTGCCAGGGTAGGGCTTTCCAGTTGGGCTCATGAGCCTTCAAGATAGTTCGCCATTCACCTGGCTCACAGAAATGAATAAAGGCATTCATCATCTGCTTATCCCTAAGGCTGGCAGACTCCTTAAGTTGGTCGAAGGCCTTCAGTGTCTCCACTGTACTCTCATTAGTAGAGAAATCGACCTCAGCCTGCGCGTTACCTAGCTGCTTTATAAAGCTTGGTTCTAAGTGTTCACGAGGCTCATGCTCAGTGCTACGGGCTGCTAGTGCCAAGATGGTGTCTATTTCCTTTCTCTTGTTATCGATTAGATAGCGAATGTTATCCGCTTTCCTATCGTCAAGGTCAGAGTCATTCAATAGACGGTCCTCAAGGACTTGCATACCAGAGCGTAATAGCCTGAGAGACGAGTATGTCTGGTTCTCTTCTTCCTCATCCTCAGGATTAGAGCAGGAACTCTCTAACGAGGTACTGGTGTAGCGATTGCCAAAATCGTGATTACCAGGGTTGAGTTGGCAAATGAGGTCGATATTACGAGGATGGTAAGCCTCATCGAGTTCCATACGATCATATCCTCTGACAGGGTTAGGTTTGTCAAGAGGATGGTCGATGAAGCATCAGAGCTATAGAGATTAAATTTTGAAATATTATCTCTCTCGCCAGTGGTAACTGGCTTGGTGAGTAAACATACTGGCTGGTAAACCAGTAGGTCTCGGGTTCGAAACTGGGCCCGAATTTTTTTTTCTTCTTCGGTATAGGAAGAATATCAGCCAAGTGGGACACGATAGAGGGGTCCACAACTGCTGCTGCCGCTAGCTCCTTCAAGAGCGCTTCAGTGCGGTTCAATTGGCGTCGAGATTGAGAGGATCCAACCACTCGTTGTCGAGTTATGGCGTCCTCAGCTTCGGCCCCAAGATTTGAGCTGAATGGAATGGCTTCTCCATCGATGGCGAAACCGAAATTTTCGGACAGGTCCAATACTTCCTTTTTTTACTCCGGATTTGTGCTGGAGTGTCCTTTAGATGTGGAGTTCTAATGCCCCCCGACATTCGTATCCACGAATTTTCCAGCCTTTCGACGTTTATCCCCAATATTTGACGGCACGTGGTCAGGGGGGCAAGCTGGGGTCCTGAGCTTCACTCCTAGGTGATACACGGACGCTGGCGAGCCTTTCCGCGGTAGTAGATACCTCTTCTTCCAAGGCTTTAGGATCCGACGAGTCATCCTCAGAATAATCCTCTGTACCAACCTCAGAATTGGCTTCCCCAACAGTTTCCTCGGCAGGCTCAACTCCAGACAGGCTAGGTGTTTCCACAGGGACCTCAGGAACCTCGGCAGGCTTAGCAGGCTTAGAGCTAGCGGCTCCCTTGCCTTTAGAAGTACCCTTAGCCATAGTATTTGCTGGATAGTAAATCGATGTCAGACAGTCTAGAAGCAGTACACTACTGTAACTACTAAATAACTGAAAAATATGTAAACTTCGATGGAAATTACTAGGTTTCAAACTATATTAAACTAAAATACAATTTAGTCAGTTAGGATTTAGCAGTGGTAGCTTGTGTAAGAATGATCGGGACTGCCTCTTGTTAAGAGCCTAAATATCCTCGATCACACAGGGCGTACCTCTAGCTGTTCTTTATTGAATAATTTTCACTAGAAGTACTAAGTGTTCATGACCACTTGCCTAATTTGTAAATAAACATAATAACGTAAGTCACGTTAATACATTAGCTGATATAAATAAAGTTCCATCTGAAGAAAAGTTAAAAAAAGAAAAAGACTTATTGGATTTTGGAGATTGGCGGGAGGACCAAAATCTATAAGTAGTAGTTCGGAGATTATAAATTTAGTTTATAATATCCTACATCTACTAATGTCTCAAATAGGTCCAAGTAGATGAGTCATACCAAATACTCAGGCTATTGGAGCCATCAAAGTGAATTTAGAACACTTTGGAAATATTGGAAAAAGAGCTTGTACTAAATTATTTAAAATACAAATAAAAACCAATGTATTATCTCAATTGATCTTGATATTTTAGACTGACCGGAGGCCGTATTTCTACAATGATGACCCTGCGCCATGGAACATCTTCGGTCACACTCTTAAGCGGTGCGAACCCATAGCGCTTGATCTGATTGAGATCACAGTCTGTGCATGACTGATATACTTTGTCAACTAAAGTTGCCAACTTGGGATGCGCTATCCTATTTCGTTTAGCATCTTTAAGTACTTCTACTACGTTCTGGTGCTTCAGCTTACAATTTTGCATCAGCCAAGAGAGAATGTTATCATCATTCTGCTCTTCCAGTATAAAGGTAGGGTGTTGAGAATCCACTTGCGTGTTCTCTACGTCTGTTGTGTTCACAGACTCCTCTCTTCCTTTTGTATGCGCATCTTTAGTGCGTTCATATACATATGCTACACTTGACTTGTTTAATAGTCGTAATATGTGTGCATGTAAATCAGGGTTCTCGTTCATGCATCCCTTTAGAAAGAGTGTCTTAAAGACTTCAGGCTTGGACTTTATGTTATTAAATAAAGTCCTAGTTAGAGACTGACGCTTCTTAACAGTGTAGTCAGTAGTAGATTGTATTTCTTGTGCACAAACTTCAAGTGTTGTGTTGTCTTTGAACTGGTTAACGTTCAATTTGGTAGAGAGTGGACTTTCTGATTCTTTGACCTTGTTAAGGAAGGTCGCAGAAGGGGTCCATGAGGTTGTACCTATAGGACCTATACGACATATTATAGTATATCTCCAGGGCGTCTTTTGAACTGCTGGGTACCCTGATAGAGGAAAGTATCTATTTCCCTATCTAAATATATTGGCTTGCATTGTATCATGCTTATTAATTTATTGAGCCACGGATCTAATTTCCGTAGGGGATAACACAACGTTAAGGTAGCTTTATGTATCTGAACGTAGTTTAATAATTGGGCAATTAACTGCCACGGTGGATTAGCCCACGCGTTATGTTTGGAGAGATCCAATTGTAAGGCATCTCTTAGAGGGTGATTTAATGTCCTATAATCTTTTAATTGCGCGTTATGATGCGCGGCGAACATATCTATAGTATGTGGACCGAATGTCTTTTGTGCTCACTCAAACCATCTTGAATTACATTTCCAATCAGTGGCTAAGAGTTCGCGGACTGACTTATTAAAGTCTGGTACAAACCTGGACAACATATCCGGTAAGTGGTTATGTATGCCTGGTAAATTTTTTATATCAAAGTGAAATTTTGATATTGTATCATGCCATCTGCTCAATAATTGAGAGTCCGGCTTTATCTCTTTCATGTATTGAAGAGACTTTTGATCACACATCAGCGTAAATGCTGTTTCATAATGGTAATCTCTAAAGTGTGTCATAGCTGTTACTATAGCTAATAATTCTTGTTTAACAGTTGGATAATTCAACTGTGATGCATTCATAGCACGGCTAAAGAATTGTATGTATCTAGGTTTATTATCTATAACCTGATACAATACTCCTCTTAGTGCTAGGTCTGATGCGTCCGTTGCTATTTCAAACGGCACGCCATCAACTGGTCCTTGAACCACAGGTGCTTGTTGTACTGCGTGCTTGAAGGTCTTAAATGCCCCATCACACTCTTTCGTCCATAGCTCCCCTAACTTACCTTTGTGACATCTTAAGTGTCCAAAAGGTTTTAAGTAATCTGCTAAGTGTGGAACGCCATCTGAAAAGAAGTTTACGAATCCACACATGCTATTTACATCTCTCCCGGTTGTTGGAGTTCTCCAATCTAAGAGATGTTCTACCTTTCCGGGGCCGATTTTAATACCTTCCCCTGAGATTCTATACCCTAAGAGTTGAATCTCACTCATAGCAAAATGACATTTCTTCTCATTAATTTTGAAGTTCTGTTCATTTAATCTTTGTAGTACTCGTCTGACTAATGCTTCGTGTTCGACTTTAGTCTTTGAGAAGATGACTATGTCATCTATGTAGACTTGCACGTTAGGCATGTCTGCAAACATTTCCTCCATTGCTTGTTGGAAGAATGCTGGTAGGGAGTGTAACCCAAAAGGTGCGCCCTTAAAGCGATATTGTTTACCCTTCCATGTAAAACTAAAGTATTTATGGTGGGGTTCATATACCTTCATTTGGTGGTATCCTTGTGTTAGGTCTATAGTTGTAAATGCTGTAGCACCTTCCATTCTTCTTAACAACTCGTTTATACGAGGTAAGTGAAAGCTATGAGTTGGCAATTATTTATTTATTGGACTCATATCTAAACATACTCTGACCTTCTTAAATGAACCGTCAGAGTTATGTTGATCAACGGCAAGTAATGCCAAGTTTACTGGAGTTTGTTGATAGTTTATTTCTATCACTCCATCTGTTAACCATTTCTCGACTTGTTCTTTTACTACGGCTTCGTGTCTTCAAGATACATAGATTCTTGATGGACACTTCAGCTGAGTAAAGTCTACCTTGGTTAAATCTAAACTAACATATCCGTCGTTAAAACGGAACTTAGCCCAGTCAGTGATCTTGATCTTCTTATTTACTAAGATTAGATCAATGATCTTTTCCGCAAAGTCAGGTATTAATTCCTTGACTGTGTCGGATGGTGGTATATATGGTTTCAGACAATTATCGTCTGATTGATCCTTTATTGGATCTACATTGTTCGGTAAACCAGTTACAGTTATACCTAATGTAAGTAAATCACTCATTCCGACGATAATGTCGTACTTCTGTGACATCTTAACTATCACAGCTTGGGTTGTAATGTGGCGATGGTCGGCTAATGAGATTATAACATCGGTAGCCATCGTATCGCACTTGGAAGTCTTCTCATCAGCTAATATAAGGTGAGTAGTTTGTGTTCTACGTTCTATATCTTTCATTAATGCAAAGCGATCGGATATACATGAAATTTCTGAACCAGGATCAATCAACGCAAGGACTTTATTTCCGTTGCAATATAGATTATTACACGCTCGTCTAAAGAGTCGTTGTATTGTCTTTGTATAGATTGAACCCGGTAGTACCTTCATTCCAGTTTGATATCTGGTTTCCGGTCACATGTCTTGGCGTGATAACCGTTGGTTTTCTCACACTTGTCACACTTACTAATAAAGTGTTTGCAAGTAGCTGAGTGCCGCCCGTTCCAATAACTGTTCGGGGCAAGCTGATACATATCGTATCCACACTTCTCGTCGGCACACTTCTTAACTTGCTTGTATAGTGCTTCCTTCTCATCACGTACCCTTTTATTTGGCCGTGAGTGCTGCGCTGATTCACGCGGACGAACATTCGGACGTTCGTTAGATGTCTGTCGGGATACATACCCTTGATCTATCTGATCACGTAGTTTCTTAAGAACCACCTTCTCTCTCGAGGTTACTCGATCAGAGGGATAAGTGTCGGAAACAGTTTCATAGAACTGATTCCAGCGTAGTCGAGTCAGGTGAAACTTCTTCTCCTGTCCTTTATCTCTCGTTTCGTTCGCATACTTGCGACGTAGCTCGAGGTAAAGGTGCTCTCGATCATTACTGCCTATGTTCATACAGAATACATGCATTGCCAACAACTCATACCAGCGTGGCTTGTCATCCCTCTTAATATCAGGTATGACAAGGTCCGCATCGAGTTTCAGAATATAGCTCAAGATGCTAGTATTCGCTGTTGGTGGTGCCAGAATTGAACATAGTCCTGGACTGCGCATATCCTTGCTTAATAAGGATGTCACTAGCCAACATACTTCTGGCCAGTTACGACACTCATCGATCTCTTTGAGATGCTTCTGAAGGATCCGATAATTGGTTCCTTCTGGATTAAATGTCTGCATAAACGCAGATATCCATTGCGGTGGGGCAATGTCATTTGTCTCCAGCATCACTGTAAACGCGTGTAACGAGCGAGTCAGAGTCTCGAGGTCATGATTATTGATAAAATTCGGGCTTCTGGGTACTTGAGTCCCAGTTCGACTTAAGTCGACTGATCATGCCCTTATACTTCTGGTGATCGCGTTGGTCTGCCTCTCGTTGTGCTTGCAGCAACTGGTCGATTCGCTTCTGCTTGATGTAGATTATTTTCGCATAATAATCAATTTCTGGGCGATCTTGCAGGTCATGAGCGAGCTCCATCTTAACTGTGAGTTCGTTCACTTCTGCATTCAGCATATCTACCTCTGTGGACTGAAAGTCTTCGGCGGGTTGGTGTAATGTATTGCGGTCCTTCCGTGGGTACTCCACGTCACTCGCATGTATGCGGGAAGCTTTAGTTCCCTTTCGGTGGATATTAAAGTCCATGGTCGACGCTTCACGACGCTCGTTACTGAGACGTGGTGTTGGAATGAAGATCTTAGGATCATCCGTTACGATAATCTCGCACGTCGACTTTGGCTGGGTGCGATGTGCCTTCCCCCAATTAGGTAAGGGGGGAGGTGTATTCTTCCCAGCGGTTGGGTCTATAATACCCTCTAAAATGGGAGACTCGTGTCCCGGTGATGGTATTGGAGTAAATAGTGCCTGGTCCCGTGGAAGTAGACTCTCCCAGGGAACATTCCCCGGGCTTATTTCGACCGGCTTAGTACTTAGATCGTGGTACTCCTCATTGGTCTTCTCTAAGCGATGTTTTGACTGCTCTTTTACAGCTGCAATGGTGTCGTTAGAGACATATTCACGTAGGCGTTTAGCTTTCTCGCCAGTTCCGTACATTCGATCTACGTGTGCGATAGATAACTTCTCTAGTGTGAGTTGTTTCTCTAGGGCAGCTAACTGATTCTTAAGTTCAGCATTTTTATCGAGCAACTTACTGATGTAGGCAGATGCGCTAGCCTGTGGTTCGTCTTCCGTCGGCCCCTTATCGGCTTGGACTTCATCGTCGCCGGGGTCGTCGTAATTGACTTCCGTAATTGGCTCTTTACCCTTTGGATTAATCTCCTCGAGGTCGTCATACTTGACTTTCGTAATTGGTTCTTTACCCTTTGGATTAATCTCCTCAGGGATAGTAGATGAAGTGGTCTTAAACCCACTCCTATTTTCGCTTCGCGGTTTTGAGAGCTTTGAACTTGAGGAGAGAGTGGGTCCTCTAGCCCTCTCCTCGGCTGACTTCTCTCTTAATGGAGTAGTCTCACCGGTATCCAGTGTATTGTCGTCTTTAGCGACAATGGGGTTGACTGCGTCTTCGGCAGATTCTCTGTCCATCTTCTTTTTATCCACTTTACGCTTCTTAGATAGCGTAGAGTCCTTCTTAGTCATACTTATCCAGTACGACTTCTGCTATTCACTTAACGAATAGTTATTGTCTTAAGAAAATTGTATGTGGCAGTTAATTACCACGACGCTTAAGTAGCTCAAGTAGTTAATACTTTGCTAACTTTAAAATGTGTATATATCGGTTTCTTAAGGCGGTATAAACATCTTAGAGCTACTAAACGTAATAAAATCTTAAAGTCTTTTAATAAGTTTTTTAAGTATACGAATTTTAGTCTGGTAATAAAGTTAGGTATGCCTCATAGAAATCAGCAATACTCTGGGGGATTGTAAGGCTGAGACATTGCCTATATATCATCCTCCCAGTACTGATTTCGCCGAAGGGATTTTATTTATGTTTTCGTTATCGTTATCGTCGAAACTAGTATTACTTGTTTCGTCGCACGAATTACTAAAACTAGTAAAATCCTATCTTTTTGTAGTTGGTCAGGTATGGGGACAGCATAGCGGGTAGGGCCAAAGACTGCGACATCGGCTAGAAACCTATGTTCGGTTGAGCCATCTCGCTACCGAAGTATTCAGATGTATATTTTGGAGTGTTTATCTAGGTCTCTTAATAGACCTACTCCAAATATACTCTTTGGCCTTGTTCACAGTCCCTTTAATCGGTCAGGGCAAAAAATCTGATTTGTAAAATGGAAAAGGTACTTGTAAATAGAACCGTTAAAAAACCTTTTAATACACGTGCTTTTAATAGTACGTTTATAATTTACGTACTGCTTAAGAGTACGTTTATTAACATAAGAGTCTAATGTGGAGGCCCGGCTATTACACTACCAACTAAACGCATTGCAAGCGGCCAGCCTCAATATTCACCGTGCTTGTTTCGGACAACAATCAACTCGCGCTACCGAGGCAATGGCTATTACTAGCGACTTCCCGTCAATCCACCCTTAAGAAACTGCAACGACTATCAACTTGCCCCTACTCTATTCGAGGAACATGCCAACAAACCCTTCGGCCCCATCGATATCGACCTTTCCGCATCCAAGCACAACAAACAAGTGCCCACTTACTGCACAGTCGAATACACAGATAAGGAGACCCCATACCACGCCGCCTATAACCAAGACTGAAACTCACCTTCCCAAAAACTCTACGAAAATCAACCATGGATAGACTTTTCCAAAAGCTGCCGAAAGTTGAACCAGGAGGGCGGCCGCGTCAAATTTGTCGTCCCTGTCAAACCGCGCGCATCCTGGTAGACTCAACTCATGACCCATCTCCAATCCCATGTTGAAATCATTCCATCCTCACTCAACACCGATTATACGACGAACCTCCGACGGCACGCAAGAATTCGTTACCAGCCAGCCCTGACTCTACACCGACGTCGCAGTCTTTGGCCCTACCCGCTATGCTGTCCCCATACCTGACCAACTACAAATGCTAGTGACATATTCTTACTTCATACCGGCGAAACATCATGTACATACATTTCCTGCGCACAAGGCAAACTTTATAAGAGAGCTACCAGCAACAAGCCACGCAGAAAGCCTGACATCGGCCAAGAATGACAAGTTGCTTTAAAAGGCAAGTTCGAGGAAAGCTATGGTGGCCACTCCTACACCATACGCTATCACGAACGCACTTCCCGCCTCGAGTACGAAGAGCACCTTGAGCACAAGGACAATGCCGCCGCTACACTCGCATGCTTTTACACCTTCATCGAACCTACTGGTCACCAGTGCATTTGCAAATCATCGCCGACCGTGGCGGTGAATTCATCACAGCCGAGTTCCAACGCGTCAACCACCATGTCGCATTGCCCATTTAAATCTCGTGCTAGTCATGTGCACAACCTCAAAGGCCGCGACACCAACCCCGGCGGTGTTAGTCCGCACGAGACCTTCTTCAGCCGTAAACCCACCCTCCATGTCTTAACTCTACGCGTTTATGGCTGTATGACCCTCTCTATTGATTATTGATCACGGCAACAAAGTCAAACTTTGTAAACGCGTCCGGATCGGCATCCTTATCGCCCGCGACCCATTCTCACAACACCTAGAAGAATATTGCATACTCCATATGGACACAGGCCAGGCCATGACCTCCCGCCGTTTTGTTTTTAACGAGGGTACCTTTCCTCTTTGGAAAAGTGACGGATCGAAATCGCGCCTATATTTTACTGAAGAGCAACTATCCATCGTCAACACATATCGCAATACACTACCCACTTTCCTTTCGGACAACAATGCCACCAACGACCTCACCCCTACCGACAACACCGTACCACCAGCACCCGCCATACATGCCCACGCACAACCCTCTACCGACACACCACGCTACATCTGCAACAACTGCTCGCCGAGTTTGATCGCGCCATCGTCGGATAGCCCGCATGGCTTTTTGGCTGCCGTATCATCACCAATCAAGTCTCCACCAGTGTCGTGCAGACATCATACATTGACGAGGCCGTACAACACTTCGGACCCACGGACACACACCCTGTGCACACGCCTCTCCCTACTGAAACCCTAACCGTCCAAGATGGCCCTCCCTACCCTGGCGCATATCGCAAACTCGTGGGCACCCTCCTATACTTGTCTATTCTAACACGTATAGACACCACATTCTCCGTCAACATTCTTTCCCGCTTCCTCAACAACCCCAGCGAAACACAATGGACCGCTGCATGTCGTGTCCTGCGCTACCTGAAGACCTACCCCACCCTGGGCTTAACCTACAGCAAATCTGACCAACCACTAACCACCGATGGCTACACTGATTCCGATTACACCAGCTGCCCTGATCCACGACGCTCCACAACTGGCTACGTTATCGGAGTTGCAACACTCCTGTTATATGGAAGAGCAAACGCCAGCAGACCGTCAGGCCCGGTACCGCAGAAGTCGAGTACTTTGCTGAGAGACTACAGGAGTAGACGTATTTCTATATACGTCAATAACGTTTTACGTCATCAGCCCGAGAGTAGTTTGGGACTTGTTCTCAAATTAATATACGTATAGGTGGGTCAGCCCGAGAGAACGTAAAAGTAATTTGAGACTTCTTCTCAGATTATTATATTCATAGGACACGGGCCACCGATTATCCGAGAGCCGAGGTCCGAGACTGATTGTAGTAACAGAGAACATGATATATTTATTTCTAGAAAATATATCCGAGTACTAAAGTGTTCTGCATAAGGTTTCTCATACTGATCATATGAGATTTTCACTTGGCCAACCCAAGTGGTTGAATACTAGTACAAACACCATCAGTATATAACTGAGGGTGAGATCATAAATAAATTCATTTGAACGCACCATACTTTAGATACATTTGCACTTTATTTAAAGTCTACTACATTGCACTCTAACATTTGCCGCGAGTGAAGCCGCCAAACACATACAATGGTTACGCAACTTCCTGTACGAGCTCAGTCTCTCGCCCGACAGTGCCACTACTCTCTACTGCAACAAAAAAATCAGCCGTACATTTCATCACCAACACTGGTACACCAAAACAACTTCAACACATCGACATCCGCGTACAACACATTCGCGACCTTCAAGAACAAGGGATCATCGACAAACAATACGTCGCCACACAGGACAACCTTGCCGACTTTCTTACAAAAAGCTTTTCTCGTCCAGCGCACAGCAAGCATATCCCCTACTGATTCTACTACTGATTCTACTACCACACACCACCTCATCGCCACCTTTTCCCACACCAGCGACACTACTGAGACACACATCACTAATAACCTATACCGTGTATGCTTCCTACACTACGAGTACTACCTATTTAGAAGAGTTCCCTACACTACACACTTCACATCCACACACATACGCACTTACACTCACACACGAACGTGATCAGAAGGTCTCAAGCGTACAAAAGGCACCTACAGCACTGCGCACTCTATACATATACAAGCTGCAATATCAGTGCCCCCACTCCGTCTCGCAGAGTCCAGTCCCCGACTAACCATCTTCATTGAAGCTCAACGGCATTTATTTTTCTCCCTTTCCTAATACTGGCCAATTTTTCTGGAATCAACCCAACAGACGACTTCATTGATCCCACTTTCCGCGAAATACTTTACCACATCACTTTGACACCAAATCCGGTGAGAGGAGAGCCAACCAAATTCACTTTCTTCACACTTACAAAACGAATTTCACTTCACACCACATTCCGCTTTCAAATTCAGGAGAGTGTTGGAGGGTTTTAGGGTTTAGGGTTACTAAACCCTGATAAATTGACTCAGACGCGGCTCCACGATCCTCTTGAGTAAAAGATTCACGTTGAGTCTCATAGTAGTCGTCGAATGGTGTAGCGGCTTCGATCAGTTGTAGGCGACCCTGTTTCATCAGGATCATACCCAATTGAGCTTTCCATTGGTCCCATTGGACCGGCTTATCCAAAATCAGGAATTTAACCTTTGGTTTCAAATCGAAGCTTGTCATTCTCCGAGTATAGGTAACGGACCTGATAAGTTATTGTTCTCAGATATTAAAGTATCTTAAAGTGTTTTGAGTTTTAAGTGAATAGTTGTGATTTATTTGATTCGAGTGCCTGCTTTTATATGCATTGAACTCGTAATCCTTGAGCTAATAAAAAGCACCTCTTCAGGTTGTGGTCAGAATACAAGTACTTAGATTTATTTGATTATTTTAGGTTTATTACAAGTTTTACAGTTTATCAGAATAATCTGATAAACTAGGTTTTAGGGTTTTGCTGGTTTTACAGCACATGACTAATGACTCATTTAAGAGTCAGTCGTTTTAGGATTATTGTTTATAATTACTAATAAATGAACAATGTCCCCCTCCCTGAGGAGGGAGAACGTTGAGATACAGTTATCTCGCGTATACTTACTACATTTTTAACTTACCATAGAAGTTGTTAGTTTATTAGTAATTACAGAGAAAGCTACAGGATATGAATTAGTCAGTAGCTGGCACATATTTTTTGTTATAAGTATAACAATTGAAAGACAATGCGAACAGAGAATGGCGCATCAAAATGAACGATTTCGATTATCCGGTCGTTGGATTAACGACATGTGGACGACGAGGATGAAGAAAGAATCTACTAATACGAGTGAAACCGAAGAGCGAACATTTCAATCAAGCAGAACATTAGCCAGGGTCAACAAGGAAGGTCTCACGACGATCAAATGACGAAATCAGACAATCAGTCAGAATCCACAGATAAGTAGTCATGTGTGAGCACAGGTAGGAAGGTTGTTTTCAGTGTGAGACAAGTACAAATTGAATTGCAAGCTAATGAGCTTAAATTGTATTTAAGAAGTTGTTAGAAGAAAGTTCTTTAGGATCCACAGTAGTGTAGTAGAGATGGGAGATGTACATGGTTAGTACCGACTCGGTTAGTACGATGACGCAAAGAATCAGCGGCATACTAGATTATTTTACAAAAGTTTTAAGAATGGGAAAGGTAAAAGACACAACGATAAATAGATATTAGACAACACGTCAAAAGACTACATAGCGGGTCCTCAGAACGTGAGCAGATCAATGACTTAAGTAATAGGAAATGGAATGGCAAGACATGTGCATCTAATGGCATCTATACACAACTAAGTAGGAGTCAGGATTCTAAAAGGGTTATTTATTGGGATTATGACTTATAAACGAATAGACCGGTGTGTTTATCTAGAAAAGTTTACTTAAGATCTGGCTACGATAAATACCGACAAAGTAAAGAAGAAATAACTATCTAGGTGAAGCCAACTACGATCAGAATTGCATATAGGGTGAATTAGATAAATTAGATCGACAGAAGGGATATTAGGAAGCATACAGAGACACAAGTAAGCACCTGTGAGTTATTAGGAGCATATAAGGGTGGGGGCGCACATAACACGAACGATGCAAGTAAATACAAGGTTAAATTGTGAAAATGATATGCGAACACACTCAAATCACTAGAACTTCCAGATAAATCAGGTCAACGGAGAGGATCAACAGTATGCACAGAGGTGTGGTTGACGGCAGCTTAGTTTAGGAGTGCAATAATGAACAATCGTTCTTAGATCGAAGCATATTCCAACAACCGCAACAGCACATGACAAGGACATCACGGGTAAGAAGAGTAAAAGAGGAGCGATGAGGGAAGTTCCCAACAGGGTCCTGCGAATAGGCCGTCATTAGGCCGGAGCAAGAGCTGGCGAGGAGTAGAACAAGAAGTGGCTCCGACTAATGAGGCACTCAACCATATGTTATTGTGGGATGAAGAGTAAGACAGCTGGTAGTGTTAGAGTAGATAGACTATCCACACTACTGATGTTAGTGTAGGAAATGAAACAGTCACGAGGGAACCCACGAGTTCCTCGGAGATCGATGTCGAGACGTTATGTGTTTGAAGGATGAAATTTAATAGAAAATGGATATTTATATTCAGTACTCTATCAGTTCATTCGCACACATTTCTAGTTCTCCATTGACAAACAACTCACCAACCATGTCCTACCCCCGCCAAAGTCGTAGACAGCAACTCTTGAATCCTGAGCGCCGCAAGGAAGATGATATCGACCGACGTGGAACTAAACGTCGTCAGTCCCATACGGAACGCTCCGCTCCGCACTCAGGTCAGGCTCTGGAGGGGCAACAACAGACACATCTTGGGGCTCCACACATTATTTCCGCGGACGACAAGAACAGCAAACAAAAATGGACCTGCACAATCTGACGAGGATGTCATATTCGAGGGTGAGACCAAGGAAGTACCCGACCTGCGTGCGGACAGCAGTCAGACTTTTATTGGTGAACAGGTAGCCAGTGAAGGGCTGTCCCCTCGTTCGTCTCTGGATACTCCAGGGGCCTTATTTCCCAGTAATGACCCACCACGCCTCCCACCTAACAAGCGGAAGCGTCACCGGAACCGTACCAACAACAAGGAAACGGCACGGGAACAATCGTCAGCTCAGAAACTCACGGAGCTGATGACACAACAGCAGTCTCTCTTTGAAAAATACGAACAGAGGTTACAGCGCATAAACGCCGGACGAACTACAATAGGGCCGGCCGCTAAGGAGAGTTCTTCTGACGCACACGAACGGGTACAGGCAGTACCAGAGGACGAAGACAACCCTACCTTCCGAATTCAAGGCTGTGAGCGTCCGTTTTATGGACTCGGGTACAAATCACCAGGGTCAGAGGACAGTTCAACCGAGG
This sequence comes from Sphaeroforma sirkka, assembly GCA_001586965.3. Lineage (NCBI taxonomy): Eukaryota > Ichthyosporea > Ichthyophonida > Sphaeroforma > Sphaeroforma sirkka. The sequence continues at coordinate 138,595 of LUCW03001860.1, read as the reverse complement.
AGGATGATACTCTGTCTGCCAGTGAGAACACACCAACTTTTCAAGAGTTCGCAAATGAACAAGTATTAGCCAGACAGAATCCTCAAGGTAAGGAGGCGGTGAAGAATAGACAGGACCAATGGAAGTCGCGACCACACCAATAGCCGCCCCAACCTACAGACGAGTAGACGACAAACGCAGAATTGGAAAAGGGTCATCCCTAAGGGATGATTATAAAGGGATATGGTAGAGACAGGGGCTCCACCAGGGGAGACCCTCCACGACAAAGGAGGGAGAGAGAGAGAGTGGGCGTGTGAGACCAGGGGGCTACTGCCCTGCTCTCCACACTCGAGGGGCTCTCTGCTCCTCCTCGAGAGCCGACGCAGGTGTGTTTATCTCCTCAACGGCCCCAACCTATTTAGTACCAACGACTTGTGCGGTGCCAGGTACAGGCGCCACAAGCAGGTGGTGACACATCCCAAGGTGTATCATTTCAGGGGCGTCGCAAGCGGTGAGACGGGTCGGGTCAGGTAAAGAATACCAAGAACCGTCGACGGTTCATTAGACGTACGAATCGGAACACAACTCAAACAACGTAAAGGTATAGTGGGTGCAAATGGTATGATGAAAGGCGTTGGGCCCTCCTTGGAGAGGCGGCTATCCAATCGCCACTTGCACCACAATAGACCCCACAGAACTAGAAGAGCTCGAAACCATACCACGCCGACATACCGCCGACAAGCACCTAACACGACGGAACCCGTCGATGTACGCCAACGGTTGGCACAGGATTTGGAAGCCAATGCGAAAATTGCCGACAACGCGCGCTGTCGTCTGGAAGGGAGTGAGGTAACCATCCCAGTAACCCATGAACAAGCGTTGCAGATGCGGAGATCGACGCGTAACTTCGTATCCGATCGATGGCTCCCCTATGTGGATGAACAAGTGAAGAAGTGGTTGACGGATTTGGTGATTGCGAAAACGAACGACACCAACGACTGTTAATCTTCCTCTCCTTGCGGTACCGACATTTGATGCGGAAGGCAACGTCAAGAAGGAGTTGATAGGTGATCGTTGGAAGGAGAGACATGCACAGGCGTGGCAGGCAATGAAGGACGCAGTGGTGAATGCTGTGGCGTTACACTTTCCGGTCGACGGCATTCCTTTGAACTTGGGAACCGACGCTAGCGATTACGGTTTAGGGGGAGCGCTATTCCAATGGGTCGACGGTAAGAAACATTACTTAATGTTCTTTAGTAAGACTCTGAACCATGCGCAACAGAACTACGCCACACCTATGAAGGAGTTACTGGCATTGGTATATGGACTGACACATTTCAGGGAATATTTGGATGGGCAACGGTTTGCGGTCTTCACGGACCACAAGGCCCTTGTGTATATGAACACACAGCTCAAGCTTAATCCGATGCTTCAGAGATGGCATCATATCATCGCGCCATTCAACTTTACCATATCGCATATACCAGGAGAGACAAATGTGCTCCCGGACATGTTAAGTAGAGTACACGAGGGGACAGCGGAGCAGGACGAACTCGAAATAATGTATACAGACGGCTGGCAGTTATTCCTTAGTTACTTTGAACAAGCGCAACAACACTTTGGACCGAATGACATAGATGTACTGGCGGACCCAACCAATGCTCAGCTTCCTCGGTTCTGGACGAAGGATGATGGGGAAGGAGCGTTTGCCCACGACTGGTCGATAGTCGATGGATGGATGAACCCGCCTTGGGAACATATACACAGGATGTTACGCAAAATACGAGCCGACGGCGCACGGGCCACAGTATGTCTACCATGGGTACCAAGAGCACCATGGTTCGACCTGTTCAAGCAGTTATTGCAGACAGAACCGGTGCTGGTACCACGGACACCACACACGTTCCTCAAGTACGCTAAGTACGCATGTGGGAAGACACCATGGGGTCATACCGTAGTAGCACGGGTGGGTCCTCCCAATGGATTCAAACTGAACCCGCTGTTTTCACAGCGACTTGGTTATGCAGAACCAAAGCATACAAAATATGTGATGTGCTTAGACACCGCGCGAGAAATCTCAGTGGCACTGGCAGATGCAGAGGGTCAACCGGCGTTTGCACAAGCGAGTCCGACGGAGAAACAGCGTCGTACGCAACTCACGCAAGCGCAACACGAACAAGGACATCATGGGGCGGCGGACACAGTCCAACAACTTCGTCAGAACGGTTACGTTTGGCCAGGGGCACTTGAGTTAGCCACGGAGGTTAAGCGGCAATGTGGCACATGACACACTTCGTAAAGGTTTCCACCCGATGATTAGCATCGATGCACGCTACCCGTGGGACCATATTCAAGTGGACTACATCCCGATGCCACTGGAGTCCAGACGCAAGAACAATTATATTCTTCACGTCTTAGCCATCGCCACAGGCTATTCTATCCTTCGAGCCACACCGGACAAGACAAAGGAAACCACGACACAGACACTCATAGAGATTTTTTTGGCGAACATGGCTTCCCCCGTAAAATCCAAACAGACATGGGGCAGGAGTTCACCAACAAGATAGTGGAGCTTCTGGTCCAGGAAGTGGGGATGCTACATAAGGTGTCTCCACCATATCGACCCCAAGTGCTGGGCGCGGCAGAACGACGTCACAAGGAGATTACACGTTCTATTCGACAATGCTGTGAGGCAGTTTCCCTTCGATGGGACGAACGCCTTCCGTTTACGATGCTATACCAGAACCTTCGGATATCCCGTCGCCATAGGAGTGCACCGTTTAGCGTGTACTTTGGCCGCCGCCATGATTCCGTTCGCCGATTTCACAGACGAGTTACCGGATTCCCAGCCGATGACGAATGACACCTGGGCACAACGATTAGACCAGTTACAGGACACTATATTGCCGACCCTCCACCACATTACCAAGAAGTATACAGGCAAGCTTACGACGACATTTGACCGCCTGCATGCTCACGACTTGGTACATTTCGACGAAGGAGATGTGGTCATGGTACGATCAGAAGGCCGAACAACGAAGGCTATGCGGCCATTGTTTGGACCATATGTAGTCAAAGCTAGACACGGCCAACGCTACGAGTTAGCGAACAAGGATGGTTCCGCCCCACCAGAATTCAAGAACAAACCGGTACGGGTGGAACTCCTCCGTTTAGTGCATAGACGCACAGACCCACCAATTAACGAAGACTTATGGACCGAAGGAGGGGTTGAGTTTCGCCATATTATCACACATCGTACGAATGATGAGACGGGGAAATTAGAATACCTGGTGAGATGGCGAGAAGGCGAACCAACGTGGGAAACAGCAGAAGCTTTTGATGATGCCAAGGATATCGCGGCCTACTACAAAGCTTCGCAGACACGGACACGTAAGCGCCAATGTGCACAGTTCTAATACTTTATCTTCAATATAACTTTGTTCTCGGATATCGAGCTCAAGCTCTGGAGCATAAACCAGCAACTCTAGCTCCCGAGTATAAACCAGCCACTCGAGCTCGCGAGAATAAACGGTTAACACTCGAGCTCGCGAGGAAAAATCGTCAGCGGCTCAAGCTCGCGAGGTTAAATGAGCCACTCTTGCTTCGGAGTATAACACAGCGAAATCAATCAAACAACTCCTTGGGCATTGTTTTGAAAAAGCGGGTTAATGGTTTGCACGGTTTCTGCCACTGGCAGTTTGTCTCCGACACAAGTATAGTCCTATATTGTACTTGCCAAACTCCTATATGCTGATACAGATGAACAGTAGCTTCAAGAATTCAAACACGACGGGTCGCTCGAGACGTATACATCGGGTCCTCTAGCTCTCTGAGGTAAAATCCCAGCACAATGCTCTAGCTCTCTGAGGATAAATGCCAGCACAATGCTCTAGCTCTCGAGGATAAATGCCAGCACAATGCTCTAGCTCTCGAGGATAATGCCAGCACATACGGTACTATGTTATTCTTATCATCTCTGAAACTGGCACACTGCTTTGTTCAGTGCTTCAGTTTGGGGGGGTTGTGGTCAGAATACAAGTACTTAGATTTATTTGATTAGTTTAGGTTTATTACAAGTTTTACAGTTTATCAGAATAATCTGATAAACTGGGTTTTAGGGTTTTGCTGGTTTTACAGCACATGACTAATGACTCATTTAAGAGTCAGTCATTTTAGGATTACTGTTTATAATTACTAATAAATGAACAACGTCCCCCTCCCTGAGGAGGGAGAACGTTGAGATACAGTTATCTCGCGTATACTTACTACACTACTCTTGTTTTACTAAACGTTCCATCAGATTTATATTGATCGACCGCTAAGAGAGCTAAGTTAACTGGGGTTGCATCATAATTGATTTCAATTAGACCCTGTTTTAACCAATCTTCGATTTGGGTTTTGACAACGTCTTTGTGTCTCCAACTCACGTAGTTATGTGAAGGACACTTTAACTTAGAGAAGTCGACGTTTGTTAAGTCAAGTCTAACGTACCCATTAGAGAACTTAAACATACACCAGTCAGTTATTGCAATCTTCCTGTTTTGTATAATTAGGCCCATAATTATATCGGTGAAGTGCGGAATCATATCCTTTGCTTCACCTTCCGGAGGTTTAGGTATCTTTAACATATTATCATCTGACTGATCTTTATTCGGGTCTAGCCCATTAGGCAGACCAGTGAGTGTTATACCTAAACTGAGAAGATCAGTCATACCTATAATTAAATCGTATTTCTGAGACATGTCAGTAACGATTAGGTGAGTCTTCACTTCTCTTCTATCTGACAGCATTATGTGTGCATAGTCAATGGCTTGTTCGCAAGTAGTAACTTTGCCATTTCCCAAGATTAAATCAGTTGTTTCGTTATGGACAGCCATATCTGTAGCGTAGGCTACTCGGCGTGAGATAGCAGAGACTTCAGCCCCTGGATCAAATAGTGCCATAACTTTTTCTTCATTTACGAAAACTGCTTGAAAGATACGTTCATCTCCTTTGGTATGGATTTTATTGAACATTTTCTCATAATCTTGCTCTAGTGCACACATATGGTACTGTCAGTGCTTAACTTGGACGTCCGGTAAGTCCTTGCAATCCTCTTTGTGCCAACCGTTAGTACCCTTGCAAGTAGCACATTCTTTCATATAGTGTCCAAAATCTGGCTTGCCTGGTGCACACTTAACAGGGTCGTGTCTACCATTCCACTTGCCATTACGTTTGTGAGGTTGTAACCACACTTCTTGCAAGGCGCTCTCACCTTCTTTTCACCTTCGGTTCGGTAGAAGTAGAGCCAGTACCCCTCCAGTAGTAGTGCGAGGTTTCTTAGTACTACGCGCAGTATTAGTCTCTCTACTGCGTTACGCTTAGTGGGCTGGGTGTAGCTCGTGGTACTAAGTACTCTAGTAGAGGGATTGGTATGCTTGTGAACTATCTTCTCAAAGACAGACCAAGGCATAGATCGCAAATCACCATAGGCGATGATGTCATCATTGACTTTCTTAAAGAGGTTAGCTCCCAGAGTCTCCATCATCTGACAAATTAATAAATATTCGCCAGTATAGGTACGACCACCCATCCGAGTATTCATATGTGTCATATGAGCTAGAGCACACCTCGAATAGTGGTATCGTTCGCAAAGAACTTGCGAGACTCTAGAAGTTCACGGTCACGTGCATCTTCAAAAAAAGGTGTTAAGTATATTATCACGCAACTGGTGCCAGGGTAGGGCTTTCCAGTTGGGCTCATGAGCCTTCAAGATAGTTCGCCATTCACCTGGCTCACAGAAATGAATAAAGGCATTCATCATCTGCTTATCCTTAAGGCTGGCAGACTCCTTAAGTTGATCGTAGGCCTTCAGTGTCTCCACTGTACTCTCATTAGTAGAGAAATCGACCTCAGCCTGCGCGTTACCTAGCTGCTTTATAAAGCTTGGTTCTAAGTGTTCACGAGGCTCATGCTCAGTGCTATGGGCTGCTAGTACCAAGATGGTGTCTATTTCCTTTCTCTTGTTATCGATTAGATAGCGAAATGTTATCCGCTTTCCTATCGTCAAGGTCAGAGTCATTCAATAGACGGTCCTCAAGGACTTGCATACCAGAGCGTAATAGCCTGAGACGAGTATGTCTGGTTCTCACTTCCTCATCCTCAGGATTAGAGCGGGAACTCTCTAACGAGGTACTGGTGTAGCGATTGCCAAAATCGTGATTACCAGGGTTAGTTGGCAAATGAGGGTCGATATTACGAGGATGGTAAGCCTCATCGAGTTCCATACGATCATATCCTCTGACAGGGTTAGGTTTGTCAAGAGGATGGTCGATGGTAGCATCAGAGCTATAGAGATTAAATTTTGAAATATTTTTTCTCTCGCCAGTGGTAACTGGCTTAGTAGTAAACATACTGGCTGGTAAACCAGTAGGTCTCGGGTTCGAAACTGGGCCCGAATTTTTTTTTCTTCTTCTTCGTATAGGAAGAATATCAGCCAAGTGGGACACGATAGAGGGGTCCACAACTGCTGCTGCCGCTAGCTAGCTCCTTCAAGAGCGCTTCAGTGCGGTTCAATTGGCGTCGAGATTGAGAGGATCCAACCACTCGTTGTCGAGTTATGGCGTCCTCAGCTTCGGCCCCAAGATTTGAGCTGAATGGAATGGCTTCTCCATCGATGGCGAAACCGAAATTTTCGATTTTCGGACAGGTCCAATACTTCCTTTTCACTCTGGATTTGTGCTGGAGTGTCCTTTAGATGTGGAGTTATAATGCCCCCCGACATTCGTATCCACGAATTTTCCAGCCTTTCGACGTTTATCCCCAATATTTGACGGCACGTGGTCAGGGGGGGCAAGCTGGGGTCCTGAGCTTCACTCCTAGGTGATACACGGACGCTGGCGAGCCTTTCCGCGGTAGTAGATACCTCTTCTTCCAAGGCTTTAGGATCCGACGAGTCATCCTCAGAATAATCCTCTGTACCAACCTCAGAATTGGCTTCCCCAACAGTTTCCTCGGCAGGCTCAACTCCAGACAGGCTAGGTGTTTCCACAGGGACCTCAGGAACCTCGGCAGGCTTAGCAGGCTTAGAGCTAGCGGCTCCCTTGCCTTTAGAAGTACCCTTAGCCATAGTATTTGCTGGATAGTAAATCGATGTCAGACAGTCTAGAAGCAGTACACTACTGTAACTACTAAATAACTGAAAAATATGTAAACTTCGATGGAAATTACTAGGTTTCAAACTATATTAAACTAAAATACAATTTAGTCAGTTAGGATTTAGCAGTGGTAGCTTGTGTAAGAATGATCGGGACTGCCTCTTGTTAAGAGCCTAAATATCCTCGATCACACAGGGCGTACCTCTAGCTGTTCTTTATTGAATAATTTTCACTAGAAGTACTAAGTGTTCATGACCACTTGCCTAATTTGTAAATAAACATAATAACGTAAGTCACGTTAATACATTAGCTGATATAAATAAAGTTCCATCTGAAGAAAAGTTAAAAAAAAAGAAAAAAAGACTTATTGGATTTTGGAGATTGGCGGAGGACCAAAATCCCTATAAGTAGTAGTTCGGAGATTATAAATTTAGTTTATAATATCCTACATCTACTAATGTCTCAAATAGGTCCAAGTAGATGAGTCATACCAAATACTCAGGCTATTGGAGCCATCAAAGTGAATTTAGAACACTTTGGAAATATTGGAAAAAGAGCTTGTACTAAATTATTTAAAATACAAATAAAAAACCAATGTATTATCTCAATTGATCTTGATATTTTAGACTGACCGGAGGCCGTATTTCTACATTGATACCTCAGGATGGATTGGAGGGGCTAATGTGAGTGAATTCTCGCCAGACCGCTTAAAGTTAAGGGTTGACTCAATATTTTTTTTTGTAATAGTATGGTGTCGTTGAACCGTGCATACTATCCCAAAAGTACACTGGCACGAAAGGATCTACCAGTTACTTGTTCATATCCAACACCACAAGGGACCAATGAACATGGCCAGGGTTTGCGATAAAAATCAGAAACTGTATGTTGGGCAAGTCTACACGACGGAACCGATTTAGATAGTTCCTGTTCCGGCTGAATCCAAAATAAATAAATAGACAACATTACGAATGACCTTGAAGTACTCATGATCTCGCCACACAGCAGAGCACCAACTGTCATTGCCGTATCATTCAAGTATTTGTACCGTGCCTTTTCGTGCATTTCAGTATATACACGGAGCATCTGTGACCCTCTATAAGTCCTCAGCTCCCCAGTGCACAAGCTCTTTGCCTTCGTATATTTACCCCAGTCAAAACCTCCTCCACCACTATCGATAGACTCCGAGGCCACTGCAAATTGAAAGTACCTCAATATTTTCAGTTTGGATGTGAACAAAACTATATATATATATATATATATATATATATATATATATATATATATATATATTGTAATTGGTGTGCGATATGTTGTGACACTGAGACCATGTGAGGCATGACAATGTGTCCACGTGACGTATGACCGTGATTCATACGTAACGTGTGATGCTGAGTTTGTGTGACGTGTGAGGCTGAGTCCGCGAGTGGACTTGTGTGTATGATGGTGGTTTTGGAATGTGCATGTACTGCATAGAGCAGGGTGGAATGTTGTAAACTAAAGACTTACTCAATGTAAGCCAGTAGTTTGCATACATAAAGGACGACAGTAGCCAGAAAGCAATGGCCACCATCAGTTAAGTTAGCAGTTAGTGTTGAAAAGGAACTAACCTGTATAAGGTGCCATATGGGCGAAGGCATTTCAATTTGGACTTTAAAAAATACACTGCGGACAGAATTGAATCTGCGCCACCTGAAAACATTATGTAACGTAATCACACACGTTTGCCACTACGCCGTAGAGGTTGAACAAGTTTAAAAATATATAAATATAGCCTAAATCTTGAGATTGGGGTTTAGGAAGCCTCAGACTTAGTTTTCGCAGGCCGGAATAAGAAATCAAAAAAAAATAACTAAAAAATAAAATCGCCAAATTTGGAACAGGCGGCATGTGTTTTTGTGTGTGTGAAAAAGAGTGTGTGGCACTAAAATCATTTACAAAATAATGCAGATTTCACAGTTAAGAACCAATATGCATATTCTTTGCAGGTGGAAGGTCAGAATTTTGTGACATTTGATAGTGAATACTTGTGTACAGGCTTCAACGTCGCAGGAGACCTTCTACTTTTCATTCTAGTTAACTAGGAATGAACACAAATGCGCTGGTGTGCCTGAGATGTCAAAAACTAAGTGGACATATAGTCGGGTTACGATCGTTTTCTTATGGTTCATCTAAATTGACAAGCTGCTGGTTCTTATAAATGTATCTCTGAGCATAATAAAACAAAGAACACCAACTGTTTACCTTGTGGATTGGAAGCACAACACATGGTGACACTAAAACTTGTATATATATATATATATATATATATATATATATATATATATATATATATATATATATATATATATATATATAATCACACACAAACACATAACGACACACAAAACACAATAATACACACATCATACAAATATATTATATATATATATATATAATATATACATATAACCACACACATAAACGACACACATACACACACACATCAATATCATCATATATAATATGCTATATATATATATATATATATATATATATATATATATATATATATATATATATATATATATATATATATATATATATATATATATATATATATATATAACAACACACACACGCACAAACCATATACACATCACACACATCACAATACATCATCAATAATATATATATATATATATATATATATATATATATATATATATATATATATATATATATATATATATATATATATATATATATATATATATATATATATATATATATATATATATATATATATATATATATATATATATATATATATGGTTTGCGGCTAGCTCAGAGCTTATCACACCTTCAATTCTCAGAGCCTTTTTGATCGTTGTGTTCTTTTTCTGGGCAACGGATTTCCGCTTTCTCATGATCACAATCTAGACAGTGTGTGTACAAATCCCTAAGAATATTTGGCTTAGACTGGGTCGCTATGTAAGCGCAAGTCAACCCCCTTCATATGAGAGATGCAGGCAAAAACGGTAATAGCATTATTGTATTGTATGTGGTTGTGTCTCTGCACTTTCAGAAAATTACACTCTCCATGGGCCCCGGTGCATGTGTGTAAAATTTCGTCGGTTAAATTATTTTTATATATCCACAAGGACTCAACATGGACAACGCAGCACATACAGATAAGTGTTTGAACGTTATATTGATTTTAAGTCAGGTTGATGTTATGTGTGGGGTTGAAATCTGGCCTAACACTACATTTCTTAATCATATACGCTCGAACACACGCTATCATATACTACATCACACTACACGGCATAATATCTTGCACCCTTCACACTGTGGTACTAGTATCTTTTACAAACACCACCCATCAAATTTTCAACTTGTACACTCTTCACCGTACGCGGTGTTCTTTGTGTGCTTTGGCGTTTATATGGCCGTGTTCTACTTTCCACTCAAATCACTTACTGAAGAAGACGTCAGGCAATACATGAATCCCCCCGAGATTGGTGGTTTCCAACCAGATGTCGTGTGGGGAGATTTCAGCTTCAAAGTCCGGAAGTATGGCCACGTATATACAAATCACGGACTATGTATGGAAACGATTGAGACTACTTTGCGTAATACGTGGCACTTGATCGACCTACTATCCCCGCCTCCCTTCAAACTTATAAGCTAACGGACTACACCTTTAGACTCGATTTCCAGATACTTCCCACGAATCAAATCCATCGGCCCCAACAAATGCCAGCAATACCGCCGCCTCCGGACCAACGCCTCTCCTCCCATGGATATAACCGATATCGCCATCGACTGTATCACCTATGCAACAAATCTCGCGCGCGACTATTCCAAGCCAAAATCCGGGCACATCAAAACCTACTACGGTCGTATCTCACTTTACATGGACCAGCGGAAGGGCTGCTACGGATTCTCGACCGCATCTTGCGCTATGCCACTAACCCACAAATCCTTGGAGGGCTTAAACAGACCCTGAGTTCAGCGGCTGCCAAACCCCTCGTTCCGCCTACGTCTGACCGCCCAAAGCAATGCACAAATGTTCAAAGATATTGCGTACCAACGACGGTTTCCGCGCCAACCTTGCATACCGGGTACCGATGATACAGGCGCTACCCTCGATGGCTACTTTGAGGCCTTATTCAACTATACAAACCCGTACGTGGTTTCACCGGATACCAAACCCTTTCCTGATATCACTTCCACCATACGCCCTGACGATGTAATGGAGGCAATACTACGCTATCCCAATAAGGAACCTGGCCCCGACGGAATCCACATCCTTCTCCTGAAGGCCGCAGTGGAGCGCTCTACCGAACGCCGGACATTAGGATGCCCCGACGCCAATAGCCCACTGATCAGACTTCTTGCCGAAGCATTCACTGAGCTACTGAAGGCGGGTACCTTCCCTGCAGCCCTGAACTGCAGCCTTTTAACAGCGCACTCAAAGAAAGCCGATGCAGATATCACCTCCCCCGCCAACTTCCGCCCCATCACATTCACGCAAATAGTCAGACGCATCTTTGAAAAGTGCTTTATTAATCTGATTACAAGTCAAACCAGCTCTGCTACCCATGCCACCCAAGCTGGCTTCAAATCACGGTACTCCTGTCATACCCAAGCACTTGCCGCCATGGAATCTGAGATACAGTCAGAAGAAGAGTGGAACGATGTGTGTGTGGAGATATCCAAGGCATACGACAAGGTCGCTCTCCCACGCCTATGGGTACTTCTGCGCCACGCTGGAATACCTGAAAACTGAATCAACTGCCTCCGCGCGCTGTTTGGGAGGGTCCCTACCCGAGTGACATACCGCGGCACGCTCTCGTCTCTATTCCACAGAACAAATGACTTCCTACAAGGTTCAATTGTCGACCCCCAGCTCTTTATTATCTACATGGATTCCTTAGCTGTCACGCTAGCCCAATTTTGGCCCAAGCTCTTCCACTCTTATTTATTTGTTGATGACACACGGATCCAAGCCCCTCGATTAGTTTCGCTCTAACCCTTCTTAGATGGCATTGATGCGTGGGGATGCAAATCTGGCCTCGAACAGGGTGTCATTAAACCCCGAGTACGATCTACCGACTTGCGACACGCGGCGCCAACCCTCCGTATAAATAGTGAGCTTATCACGCCGACGCTTGCAGACGCACCTTGGAACACACGGTACCTTCCCCTGAAGATGGCGCCTAAACATACCGAACCTAAACTCTTCAATTTTCTGGGGTTCTCACTCGCTCACAGAGTTTTAGGAATCAACCTCGCTGGACATATGGAACCACTGGTTGCAGCATTGTCACAGGGTATCGCCTCTTTCCGCGCTTATGGCTTCCATGGCTTCAGCTGGTGACACCCCCGCAACCGACTGGTGATGTGCAAAACATTCATTCTGTCTGGGCTCCGCCTATATGGAAGGATGTATTAGACCCCCTGTTCGAGCGCATTAACTCAGCACTCATCCAAGCAGCAGTCATCATCACGGGCACTAAATACCCTCGGTTTCCCAAACATCACACACACTTACTTCACTTTTGCGGCCTGCTCCCCGCGCGACCATTCGCGGACTACCTCGGAAGTTGCCTGGGAATACAACTCGACTCAATGGCCAGCACAAATCCACTTACCCCTCTGACACAATCCGCCTGGGCCCACGAAAAACGATCACTGCGCTTCCCGTACAGTATTTATGCTCACCTGAAAACTGTACACAAAACCACGGGCGGGCGTACACCCGACCATGCAGCCCTCCGCCAACGCTGTGACGACCTCAGGAAGGACTAAAAAAAAAACGTTGGTCCAACAAGGAGATCGCGGCAATGGCCCGGCGCGAATACTACTACCAACTGGTTATGGGTAAACGGCCAACCTCAAACCGGGACACAGCCAGACACGACAGCTTCAATCGGTGCTTCGAGTCTACACCAATCCGGCTCTGTGCTATGATTGTAAGGAATATGTACATGTTCACATTGCTCGACTACCGCACCGACGGCTGTCTCTGTCCTGTCTGCGGTAGCCACAAGTTCATTACCAGCCACTTTACCTGCATCCAACAACTGATTCGACGCGTCCTGGTAGGTCCAAAACTGCCGCCCATTGGCCCTGACAAAACCACTGCAGCGACTATGAGAGCCATACCATATGTTCATTGTAGTAAGTATACGCGAGATAACTGTTTTTACTCTTCATCCCACAATAACATATGATTGAGTGCCTCATTAGTCGGAGCCACTTCTTGTTCTACTCCTCGCCAGCTCTTGCTCCGGCCTAATGACGGCCTATTCGCAGGACCCTGTTGGGAACTTCCCTCATCGCTCCTCTTTTACTCTTCTTACCCGTGATGTCCTTGTCATGTGCTGTTGCGGTTGTTGGAATATGCTTCTTGATCTAAGAACGATTGCTCGTTATTGCACTCCTAAACTAAGCTGCCGTCAACCACACCTTCTGTGCATACTGTTGATCCTCTCCGTTGACCTGATTTATCTGGAAGTTCTAGTGATTTGAGTGTGTTCGCATATCATTTTCACAATTTAACCTTGTATTTACTTGCATCGTTCGTGTTATGTGCGCCCCCACCCTTATATGCTCCTAGTAACTCACAGGTGCTTACTTGTGTCTCTGTATGCTTCCTAATATCCCATTCTGAAAATCTTTGTAAAATAATCTAGTATGCCGCTGATTCATTGCGTCATCGTACTAACCGAGTCGGTACTAACCATGTACATCTCCCATCTCTACTACACTACTGTGGATCCTAAAGAACTTTCTTCTAACAACTTCTTAAATACAATTTAAGCTCATTAGTTTGCAATTCGATTTGTACCTGTCTCACACTGAAAACAACCTTCCTACCTGTACTCACACATGTCTACTTATCTGTGGATTCTGACTGATTGTCTGATTTCGTCATTTGATCGTCGTGAGACTTTCCTTGTTGACCCTGGTTAATGTTCTGCTTGATTGGAATGTTCGCTCTTCGGGTTCACTCGTATTAGTAGATTCTTTCTTCATCCTCGTCGTCAACACGTCGTTAAACCAACGATCGGATAATCTAAATCGTTCATTTTGATGCGACATTCTCCGTTCGCATTGTCTTTTCAATTGTTATACTTATAACAAAAATATGTGCCAGCTACTGACTAATTCATATTCTGTAGCTTTCTCTGTAATTACTAATAAACTAACAACTTCTATGGTAAGTTAAAAATGTAGTAAGTATACGCGAGATAACTGTATCTCAACGTTCTCCTCCTCAGGGAGGGGACGTTGTTCATTTATTAGTAATTATAAACAGTAATCCTAAAATGACTGACTCTTAAATGAGTCATTAGTCATGTGCTGTAAAACCAGCAAAACCCTAAAACCCAGTTTATCAGATTATTCTGATAAACTGTAAAACTTGTAATAAACCTAAACTAATCAAATAAATATAAGTACTTGTATTCTGACCACAACCCCCCCAAACTGAAGCACTGAACAAAGCAGTGTGCCAGTTTCAGAGATGATAAGAATAGCATAGTACCTTATGTGCTGGCATTATCCTCGAGAGCTAGAGCATTGTGCTGGTATTTATCCTCGAGAGCTAGAGCATTGTGCTGGCATTTATCCTCAGAGAGCTAGAGCATTGTGCTGGCATTTTACCTCAGAGAGCTAGAGGACCCGATGTGTACGTCTCGAGCGACCCGTCGTGTTTGAATTCTTGAAGCTACTGTTCATCTGTGTCAGCATATAGGAGTTTGGCAAGTACAATATAGGACTGTATTTGTGTCGGAGAAAAACTGCCAGTGGCAGAAACAGTGCAAACCATTAACCCGCTGTTTCAAAACAATGCCCAAGGAGTTGTTTGATTGATTTCGCTGTGTTATACTCCGAAGCAAGAGTGGCTCATTTAACCTCGCGAGCTTGAGCCGCTGACGATTTTCCTCGCGAGCTCGAGTGCTAACCGTTTATTCTCGCGAGCTCGAGTGGCTGGTTTATACTCGGGAGCTAGAGTTGCTGGTTTATACTCGGGAGCTAGAGTCGCTGCTTTTTATACTCAAGAGCTCGAGTGGCTGGTTTATACTCGGGAGCTAGAGTTGCTGGTTTATGCTCCAGAGCTTGAGCTCGATATCCGAGAACAAAGTTATATTGAAGATAAAGTATTAGAACTGTGCACATTGGCGCTTACGTGTCCGTGTCTGCGAAGCTTTGTAGTAGGCCGCGATATCGTTGGCATCATCAAAAGCTTCTGCTGTTTCCCACGTTGGTTCGCCTTCTCGCCATCTCACCAGGTATTCTAATTTCCCCGTCTCATCATTCGTACGATGTGTGATAATATGGCGAAACTCAACCCCTCCTTCGGTCCATAAGTCTTCGTTAATTGGTGGGTCTGTGCGTCTATGCACTAAACGGAGGAGTTCCACCCGTACCGGTTTGTTCTTGAATTCTGGTGGGGCGGAACCATCCTTGTTCGCTAACTCGTAGCGTTGGCCGTGTCTAGCTTTGACTACATATGGTCCAAACAATGGCCGCATAGCCTTCGTTGTTCGGCCTTCTGATCGTACCATGACCACATCTCCTTCGTCGAAATGTACCAAGTCGTGAGCATGCAGGCGGTCAAATGTCGTCGTAAGCTTGCCTGTATACTTCTTGGTAATGTGGTGGAGGGTCGGCAATATAGTGTCCTGTAACTGGTCTAATCGTTGTGCCCAGGTGTCATTCGTCATCGGCTGGGAATCCGGTAACTCGTCTGTGAAATCGGCGAACGGAATCATGGCGGCGGCCAAAGTACACGCTAAACGGTGCACTCCTATGGCGACGGGATATCCGAAGGTTCTGGTATAGCATCGTAAACGGAAGGCGTTCGTCCCATCGAAGGGAAACTGCCTCACAGCATTGTCGAATAGAACGTGTAATCTCCTTGTGACGTCGTTCTGCCGCGCCCAGCACTTGGGGTCGATATGGTGGAGACACCTTATGTAGCATCCCCACTTCCTGGACCAGAAGCTCCACTATCTTGTTGGTGAACTCCTTGCCCCACTATAACATCTATACCCGTCGGCAAGTTCATCAATTCTAATGAACCGTCGATAATTCTGGTACCGTACCTTATAGGTACCACTTCCGTCGTTCCCAGTCGAGGAGTTCGCACCGCCTTGTCAGCTAAATATATAAATGACCCAGGTGGTGCCGGAGTTATTGGTCGGCCAAGGAGGTCTGCGGATGTCTGTGAGATACAACTTCTATTTGCTCCCGTGTCTATCAAGGCTTTGAACGTACGTCCGTTGATTTGTACTTGAATATAGACTCGGTTGTCTGACGTCAGCAATGGGTCTTGTATTGCCATCACTGCTCCAATCGTGGTAACAAATATGAAGCTCCTATCCGACTCAGACACCCTCACCTCTCATGCATGATCGGCTACCGACTCCCACGTGTCATAGGTGTGGTTTGGTGTTGACGTCATGTGCTCGAAGTCTTCGTAAAGGATCGTGTTGATATGAATCTCTGTAGCTTCCGATGGTGGAGCCAAGTCTTCGTCCTCTGGTACTGCCTGTACCCGTTCGTGTGCGTCAGAAGAACTCTCCTTAGCGGCCGGCCCTATTGTAGTTCGTCCGGCGTTTATGCGCTGTAACCTCTGTTCGTATTTTTCAAAGAGAGACTGCTGTTGTGTCATCAGCTCCGTGAGTTTCTGAGCTGACGATTGTTCCCGTGCCGTTTCCTTGTTGTTGGTACGGTTCCGGTGACGCTTCCGCTTGTTAGGTGGGAGGCGTGGTGGGTCATTACTGGGAAATAAGGCCCCTGGAGTATCCCGAGACGAACGAGGGGACAGCCCTTCACTGACTACCTGTTCACCAATAAAAGTCTGACTACTGTCCGCACGCAGGTCGGGTACTTCCTTGGTCTCACCCTCGAATATGACATCCTCGTCAGATTGTGCAGGTCCATTTTTGTTTGCTGTTGGTGGCTGCTTGTCGTCCGCGGAAATAATGTGTGGAGCCCCAAGATGTGTCTGTTGTTGCCCCTCCAGTGCCTGACCTGAGTGCGGAGCGGAGCGTTCCGTATGGGACTGACGACGTTTAGTTCCACGTCGGTCGATATCATCTTCCTTGCGGCGCTCAGGATTCAAGAGTTGCTGTCTACGACTTTGGCGGGGGGTAGGACATGGTTGGTGAGTTGTTTGTCAATGGAGAACTAGAAATGTGTGCGAATGAACTGATAGAGTACTGAATATATAAATATCCATTTTCTATTAAATTTCATCCTTCAAACACATAACGTCTCGACATCGATCTCCGAGGAACTCGTGGGTTCCCTCGTGACTGTTTCATTTCCTACACTAACATCAGTAGTGTGGATAGTCTATCTACTCTAACACTACCAGCTGTCTTACTCTTCATCCCACAATAACATATGATTGAGTGCCTCATTAGTCGGAGCCACTTCTTGTTCTACTCCTCGCCAGCTCTTGCTCCGCCTAATGACGGCCTATTCGCAGGACCCTGTTGGGAACTTCCCTCATCGCTCCTCTTTTACTCTTCTTACCCGTGATGTCCTTGTCATGTGCTGTTGCGGTTGTTGGAATATGCTTCTTGATCTAAGAACGATTGCTCGTTATTGCACTCCTAAACTAAGCTGCCGTCAACCACACCTTCTGTGCATACTGTTGATCCTCTCCGTTGACCTGATTTATCTGGAAGTTCTAGTGATTTGAGTGTGTTCGCATATCATTTTCACAATTTAACCTTGTATTTACTTGCATCGTTCGTGTTATGTGCGCCCCCACCCTTATATGCTCCTAATAACTCACAGGTGCTTACTTGTGTCTCTGTATGCTTCCTAATATCCCATTCTGAAAATCTTTGTAAAATAATCTAGTATGCCGCTGATTCATTGCGTCATCGTACTAAACCGAGTCGGTACTAACCATGTACATCTCCCATCTCTACTACACTACTGTGGATCCTAAAGAACTTTCTTCTAACAACTTCTTAAATACAATTTAAGCTCATTAGTTTGCAATTCGATTTGTACCTGTCTCACACTGAAAACAACCTTCCTACCTGTACTCACACATGTCTACTTATCTGTGGATTCTGACTGATTGTCTGATTTCGTCATTTGATCGTCGTGAGACTTTCCTTGTTGACCCTGGTTAATGTTCTGCTTGATTGGAATGTTCGCTCTTCGGGTTCACTCGTATTAGTAGATTCTTTCTTCATCCTCGTCGTCAACACGTCGTTAAACCAACGATCGGATAATCTAAATCGTTCATTTTGATGCGACATTCTCCGTTCGCATTGTCTTTTCAATTGTTATACTTATAACAAAAAAATATGTGCCAGCTACTGACTAATTCATATTCTGTAGCTTTCTCTGTAATTACTAATAAACTAACAACTTCTATGGTAAGTTAAAAATGTAGTAAGTATACGCGAGATAACTGTATCTCAACGTTCTCCCTCCTCAGGGAGGGGGACGTTGTTCATTTATTAGTAATTATAAACAGTAATCCTAAAATGACTGACTCTTAAATGAGTCATTAGTCATGTGCTGTAAAACCAGCAAAACCCTAAAACCCAGTTTATCAGATTATTCTGATAAACTGTAAAACTTGTAATAAACCTAAAATAATCAAATAAATATAAGTACTTGTATTCTGACCACATCATACATTGTACATACTTGTCATTTTTGAAATAAATAATATTATCCCTATTGGTTGTTTTATGGTTTTTTTTGGGAATTCATATTGGCTATTTTCATAGCCCCCTGAAAAAGAAACAAGGAAGCGATGTTAATTTATTAATAATAAAAATACAACCCCAAAACAATTCATTCCTGTTATGTAAATATCTTCTTTTTTAAAAATATGTATGTATGAAATATGTATGTATTTACCATAGCGGCATAGCCTTCTAAATTATACATACTTATGAGGCATACATAATTGTTTTATAAAAATAAACATTAACCTCACTTTATTTAAAAACAAAAGGAGACTATGGTTAATTCTGAATTCAGTATGTAATTCTGTAGATACACACATAATTAAAAAAAATCAAAAAAATCTGAAAATCAGCGGTGCCTCGGTGAGCCGTGAGTCTTGAGACTGTCTCGCCGCCAAATGCTTTCCTACTCCTAGAAATGAAATTCGGGCTCCGAAATTTGAAATTTCATATTCATTTCCATTTCATTTCGAAATTCGGGGGCAGGACCGACCCTAAGGCCTAAGGCGGTAAGGCCTAATTACTTAAAAAAAAATAGTATATTTGCCTGATTGACTTTTTTATGCTTCTGGGAATCAGGGCCTACATCTGTACCCATACGGCATATGCCTCTGAGACCTGAGTCCCTTACGGCCTGACCGGGCACCGGCCCTGGGGCCTAGGGTCCTGGGTCTGCCGTAGTGCCGCCCAGCTCCCCCCACTCCCCCAGGCCACTGAGCCACTGCAGGGGCTGTTTTTTATCTTTTCGCGCTAAATTTTAAATCTTTGGAATTTTCAGAAAGCCGAGTTGTCGAATAGGAATGACGAATCTCGTTGTTATTTCAGATTTTAGGTTCAGACGATGGAATTTAGGTAGGGGATTGGCTATGACATAGTTACTCAGGAGTACATAACTTGGGAATGGGGTTATGGTGCACTCGGAGTGACTCGCGTATATATAGGGTTTAAAAATATTTTTGTCTTTCGAAGTTACCATTTCTACCCGAAAAAAAATACTTTTGGAAAATAAAATAAACAGTGTGAAGTGCGACCCGTAATCACCTCTAAAGGAAGCCATAGCTGTCGTAAAAATTAAACGGCCACATTTTGGCATGTGTGACACTACCCCTATGTATGCTGACCAGAATATGACATAGATGTCAGACTCCAATACGTATACGTTTATACCTCTAAATGTTTTGAGACTTGCCTCGGCTTTCTTAAAGATGCGGCACGTCGATTTTTGCTCTCAAAAGTGCCAAATTCGAATTTTGAAAAAAAACCATATTTTCCAAAAAATCTGAGCAAGCCAAAACTTTTTTCCGGGTGATATTTTAGTACAGGTGAGAAATTTCCGCTATTTACATCGATCGGACCAGTGATTGATGGTGCCAAACCCTATCTATACGCGAGTGCAGCATAGTAGTTAACTTCGGAGTAGTTACCTCTCATTTCTGACTTCTCAGGCTCTCTCCAGTAGTAGACTCTCTAGAGACTCTCTAGTCTCTATGTAATATGGATGTACTAACTTATTTACAAAGAACATGCTGTGTATGTACCAGAAACGTACAATCAACTGATAAATTAGGAACCGACTCAAGAATATCATGATGATGACGAGGTCGAGACACAACCTGAAACTGTGACACAAAGTTCTTCACAAATTAGCAACATTTTGACTGGTCCTATTGTGACCGTGTGGTTTCGGCAGCACTATATGTAGATTAACACATGTTAATATGCAGTAAGTGTATAGTATAGAATATTGTTGTATTTGTTTTATGTTTGTGTTTGTTTGTGTGGGAGAGATTTGTGAGAGTGTCCGGAAATTTCTGATAACCCATGTATATGTCCAGATTGGCCACCTCAATTCCTGATATTGGCCACTCTTGACCCGAATATTGTCCATCCAAAAATGGCCGAATTTTATATTATTGCAGTTTCGGATTCCGCTTCAAAAGCCAACCAGGGCTGCGAACCCCATTTTGGAAATTATATTTTTCCATATCGAAAAGTGTGATTGAAAAAAACATTCTCATAAGTGCGAGACTGCGAGAGTGCAGGTCAGTGCACCATACGGCATACAAAATGATACATAGTGGCGGACTGGAGATTTAAAATTGGTTATGTTTTTGATTCTTTTGTCCTTTTTACTCATCTATATGAAAGAGTCTGTTGAGTAAATACATATTTGGTGTTTTATATTATTTATACATATTATATAAAAATAAAGCAAAGTAAGTATAGCCGCAATTTTTTTAATTTTTTTTAAAAAAGGCAAAAACTAAAAAACTGAAAAGGCCATTCCCAGAGTTCCCCACAGAGTCACAAACTACTTCTATATATAAATCCCAACAGTAAACAAGCAAGAAGAGAAGATATCAAGATAATGAGTATATTTGTTATTTTGTAATAATATTAATATAAAAAGTTAGATTCGTACGCTGAAGAATTTCGCACAACAAACCTACTAACAGCAATCTATTTACGTCTGCAAAATGCACCTATATTTAATAAAAATTTATAACACATCTACATACGCTGTCAGCCTGTCAGTATACAGTAAATTAGTTGCACATATTCTTCTTTGAATTCTCTGTGGGATCGCATAATCCATTTTCACAATACATGATATTATACGATCGCTAGGATGAGTGAAGTTTTGAAAATAGATGGGGAAGCGCCAGCTGCCCCCTGTCGGGAAAGTGAGAGGATGCAGCTGTGTGATAAACCAAATACAAATAACAGCTCCGCGAGGCTGGCTGCACCCGCTGTCTTTGTGCACACACATGTAACCGAAGGCACAGGCCTACACGCACGTTTGGCAAACGAAGCACTGCTTGTAGAGACATCCCATATAGTGCGCAGACACTCGTATAACGTATGTTCAGAATTGCGCAATGCGTCATCACTAGTAGTGGCATCTGCAATACCTAGCGGTCCTCAAAGATCGGATAGTTTTCGTGTAACACGCCAGACATCTAAATCGCAGAAAGTAGATATGTATCAGTCAGATATACTTCCAAATTTTTCCTCAACTGTTGTGAATGTACCGACGTCGCCCCCCGATGACGGTCTCGTCAGAGTCGATTTTAAGACAATTATGGTATGTAGTATTTGTCGATACGTGCTAGGTAATGTGTAATTCCCTTCCATCGGTCAAAAAAATAGGTTGCTCTGACAAATCAATATGAACATAGTTATAACCATTATTTTCTGTTACGATGGTAGTAATTGGTGCATAGCTTTATACCTTTTTGCTCTGGTGGTGACGTTTTAAGTAATATATATATATATATATATATATATATATATATATATATATATATATATATATATATATATATTAGATAGATAGCTAGATAGATAGATATATATATATATATATATATATATATATATATATATATATATATATATATACATATGTATATGTATATGTACATATATATATGCATATATATATATACATGTATATATATATATATATATATATAATACATATAATATATATATATATATATAATATAAGCAATTATAATATTATATAATATTAATATATATTAATATATGTATATATACTATATATTATTATGCTATTGGCTACATAATGCATTAATACTGTTAATATGGCATATGTATGTAATATATATATTATGTTTATTTATGTTTATGTTTATACATTACACGTTCATGTATGTGCACATCATGCATAGTATGCTAATAAAGTATATAATAATACATGGTAATATGTATATATTATATGTATATATTATTTGTTATATTATATATTAATATGTATGTATATATGTATTAATACTAATATATATATATACAATAATATAGATTGAAAGATATGTATAGTGTAAGGTATTTATGTATGGTATATGTATATAACATGTATGTATAATATATATAATACATATAATATATATATATATATAATATATATATATATATATATATATATATGCATGTATGCATATGTATATTATATATGTAATGTATGTTAATATGTATATAATATATATATGCCATATGTATGGATATGTATATGTTATAATGTACATATTATATAATATACATTATATGTAATATATATTAATAATAATATATATGTATATATATATATTATTGTATTATTATATTATTATATAATATTATTATGTTTCTGTATTTGTATTATATATCCATGAGCATATTATAATAATATAAATATATACATATTGTTGCGTATGCATGCGCATGTGTGCATTGTTGCATGTGTTTGTGCGTTGTGTTAATTGGTGGTTGCGTTGATGTTTGTTGCGTGCATTATCATATGTAATATATTATTATTACATGTACATGTATGTACGCATATGTATATATATATGTATTACAATATATGTTATGCATAATATTACATATATAATATGCATATGTGCATATGTATATGCATATATGTACATGTATATGTTATGTATGCACATATGTTTATGTTTATATCTGCATCCATGAACTGTATTAACATTGCATGCACATGTTTGCATGTATTATATGGGTTGTATATGTATTATATAATGTATATATTATATATATATAATATAATAATAATATATATAATATGTAATATATTATATAATATTATATATATATATAATATTATTATTATTATAATATTATTATTTATGTAATATTATTGATTATGCTTATACATATTACGTGTGTATAGGTGTATGCATGTATATAATTATAATTATGTGCACAAACATGTGTGTGTACATATGTAATGTATAATACTAATAATACACATGCATGTAATAATACATACATATAATATGTAATAATTATATATAATATTATATAATATATGTATATATTAATAATAACAATATATAATATATGCATATATATATAATACATAATAATAATAATATAACTATTTATATGTATTGTTGTTATGTTTGATTGATGATGATGATGTGTGATTGCGTGTGTGCGTGTTGCATGTTGTGTGCATGCATGTATATGGATATGTGATACGTATATGGTATGTTTATGATGACTTGACATATGTATATTGTTTATATATATATATACCTATATATATATTATGTATATATATATAATATATAATATATATATATATATATATATGTTATATATATGTATATGCCATATTATCTATGTATGCATGCATGCATGGCTACATATATATATATATTCATATTTCATCAATATATATATGTGATATTATGCACGTTATATATGCACATATATACATGGAAATGCATGTTTATATTTATTTATATATATATATATATTATATATAAAGAGATATATATATATATATATATATATATATATATATATATATAATATAAAGATATATATATATATATATATGTATATATATATATATATATATATATATATATATATATATATATATATATATATATATATATATATATATATATATATATACCACGTGCGAATTGGTTGAAGTATTTTGCACATATTATCACATGTTGACTTATTTGTAAGAGACAAAGTTCATTGGCATTTTATATCTTTGTGCTCTCGTAAACTTCCATATGGTGTAAGACATGTTCAGAGTTTGATATATGTCCTCTTTTGGCGGTATGTTAACGGTCAGAATAGGGTGTAATGTATGTATATTTCTTCCTAGAGTATTGATCTACTTATCAGCGGTATTCAGCATATCGAAAGTATTTAAACTATATTAATACTTCATTATTTATACCTTCATCAGTTCTTTTCCACTGGCGGGGCAGTCCTGGCGACGAATTACACTCCCGATGGCGCAGCAGAACTGGACCCAACGATGCTTGGTACGAGAAAGCGTGCGCTGTGGTCCGATTATCGACCCTTTGCACGCAGGCTGTTCTGGAGGTACATCTTCCCCGTGTGCGCCCTGGTCTATCTTTCTATGGGGCTTATGGCGTATCTTGCCACTATACGTGCATGGGCGTGTAAAGACACTCTCGTTTTAAGTCTCGCATCCATGGCGGCAATCCTAGCCATGTGCGTGATTGTCTGGACGGGCAGTGTGGCGTTTCGGATGCGCAAACACCCATTAGTCTTCAATCGTGGGCTGGTGTATGTGTTCCAGGTCCATGTGGGATTTTTCTTCGGCGTGCCTGCAATATTTCCGTTCATTCTGTCGGACGCGGGAATATTTATCCCCTCTAAAGGGCTGTTATGCGCTATGCTAACCTGCACAGCGATCTGCATCATGGTATACATCTCAGCCATCATCGCGCGGCAGCGTCAGATGGTCCATTTGTTCGGGCTCACAGCATTTGCAAAAGCCCCCAAGCACACCTACAGGAACGCTGTGGCGCTCGTGGTGGCAATGTACGTGTTTGCCATCTGTATACGCCTGGTGCTCTATATCGAGGATTTCGAGCCGTCGCTGTACAATTCACCGTTGTTTGTGACAGACGTTTTTTGCTTTGTTGTGTGGTTCATACTCGCCTATCAATCCCGTCATGCGAGCGCACAGTTCTCAGACTATGATCAGTCACGACGTCTGTTTGTGCTTTTTATAGCGACCTTACTGGGCTGTCATGTTTGGAGCTATGCGCAGGCTGAGGCGCTCGTGCTGCAGCACTTCCTGGTCTACGGCTTGATGTGTGTCTTCCTCCTAGACTCCTATCTCTCTCTGCTTTACTTCATTCACTGTATGTGCGCGTGCATGAAGCCATACTCATGTGTAGGTACTGCTGTATGTCGTTCGAGGGCCGTAAAATGCAGCTTGCGATTGAACGAATGTCAGCTTTTAAAATGGTGAACTGGTCATGGTGTTAATCCTTTGTATCGTGGCACGTATGTTCCGAATCGTTATGTCGCATTCTATCAGCGCCTTGTGGTCCGTTCAAGCGGTTGTTGATTGCAAGCGCGGTGGTTGTACATATGTTGCGTGTGAACGTTTGTGCTCAACTTATGGCAAGCAATGTATGGATAAGCACATTTACAATTCTGCAGGATAGATCGCTGTGTATGTGCTCAAGATGTTTTTAATATAGAGATACCAGATTGACTTCCCTATTGTGGGCTCACAGATTGCAGCTAATCTGTGCGGTACGTTCTTCGTTCACCTGAATTGGTCCATGCATTAGATTTACTTTGATGAATGGGTGAACTCTCACGATCTCACTGGATTTCTATATATATACCATATGCAGATATGTTGGATCCGAATGCTCAGCGCAAATTGGTGTCTTCCAGCTTACAAAGCACGACTGCAATGCACGTCAACGCAGCAATGGCGGATCATCATCTCCCGCGAGAGCAAGTGGAGGCGACACGAACACTTTCTTCCAACGCTTTACTTGCTTCGAAAGATGTAATACCCTCAAGACCCAGGAGGAAACATTCGATTACGGAAGAACACGGGACCGCAGTACCACTTGAGTGCCAAACCCGCCCTAATTACAACGAACCTGGGTATGTACTTTCGCGTCACAACTCTAAATCAGTACAGGAAGAGTGGTCACGTTCTCCTTCTCTAAACGCAGGGTGATGTCGCAGTGCAACCGAAATATGCACCAGCGCATGGAATATAATTGGTTTGTGTTTTTGACGCTGTAGCGAAAATGAATGTAACGAACCGAAACGGATAAATTTAATACGCGCTGCGAGTTGGGACAGAGAATGAGGAAGTGGCAAATCACAAATTACGTGACCGAGGTATAACTTCGAACAAAAGGAAGGAGAAGGAGACCCACGGATAGGTTGATTCACAAATATATGTTTCAGAAGGCAACTGTTGTTCGACTGCAAGGTCGTCCCAGTACAGTACACATATAACCGCCATCTATAGCAGCATCCCTTAGAGTCACATGCCACTTCAGTGCCGAGTAGCGGCGTGTACGTCTATGCGGATGTGTACGGGGATTTCTCTCAAAAATGCCCGCTCAACTGATAATACCGAGCTCACGAACCAGCCCCCATAGGCTGCCGCTATTAGATCGCTATTTGCTCGATTGGACGCGAGCACATAGTCATTGAAACCACGCAAGACATCATACCACCACATACAGTGTGTACGTGTTTTTCGGTTTCGGCATGTGTGTCCACAGGCGCCTGCAGTTATATCACATTTCAGAGTTCATGGACGATGTTCTGCGAAAAAAAATAGCATTTACTAGTATGACGAGCTTACGGTGGAGCGCTCGGACTTAGTACGAGGTGACGCCTACAAGCGTCAGCAAACCGTTAAGTTTACGCAACATCGACCCGTGAATGCATGAGCGACCACTGAATGGGTGCACGGTGTGAGTGACGGCTGTTTCTACGCGCAAAGCCGAAGATATAGGCAACAAAACAGCATGTCCACTACAGCTGTACGCGCATTTCATGCACAGTTGTTGCGGTGCGCGCATCCAGACACTAGCCTCGGGACCGCTGTAGGAAGATGGTTTCAATACGTCATCGTGGATAATACGCCGGCGATTAGCTGCACCCACCACAAAATCGCTGACGATGTCAGATTTATTACAGTTTTGATGCATTCAAATTCGCCCTCGGGTAATTTTAACGACGATATGCGGTCCTGGGATGGATTGCAGTAGTTGGCCCGCAATTCTATCTATGATGCCGTCCGCCGGCATGAGCAATCAGCGGCAATCTGTATCACTGTCTTGCTAGTTGGCCCCATAAATATAGGTTGCGTCCCTTGGGGTAGCCAATCCTGTTGGCTTGAGATTTCCATAATGGGTATCTGAACTAGTTCACGTACAAGAGTCATTGTCAAATTCGAGCCACAGCCAATTAAGCGTCAAGTTGTCGAAGAACACCCTTTTCGCGAACATACTCACTGTTAGTTCAACATGCTTGCATGAGAATAGTATGACTTTGCAACCGTTTTTAGTTTTTCGTTGCAAAGCATTCCTGGATGGAAATGAATGTGATATCTCGTATGTGGCAAGTTCCGTCCATGGCACTTTCTTGATGTGGGATCGAGTGGAGGTATCATTAGCGCCGGATGTTGAGTCAATGAAAGTTACAATAAGACATAAACCATAAGGACCTGTTCATATAGGGGTCATTACAGAGTCTGTAAACCTCGGTACACCACGAGCGCAACAATAGTACTTCACTTGGATTCCGTGTATAGTAATGGCAAGTGTATGAAGTACCATGGCCGGGCACGATATCACAAGTTACATTAATAGTTGAAGCATTTCTGTCGAAGTAGCTACTTTTACCAATGAATAGCGTCAGCATAGATACATATAAAATGATATTCAAATGCCACTGAAAACGAATAAATACATTCAGTATCATCAGCTGTAGCAGTGTGTATGCTTCAATTTGTGGATACCCAATTTTTTAGCGACGACCTATATTCCAAATTGTATACAGTTTGAGCTCGACATCAACACACTTCTAGTTTCAGCTTTATATCTCAACACATCTGACATGCTAGGTGCACCGAGCGAGACCTTAATGATCTATCGCTAGTTCGCCTGCGTGTACGTTTAAATAAGAGAAATTTCTGAATATATAAGGAAGTGGCGTACGCACGAACTGTGTTGGGAACATATCTTCTGCTTGGACTAATCAAATTACAAACCAGTTTGTAGGTGGAACGACAAATATACTTTTTGTAAAGCTGTAAAATACCATGGTTGTGAAGTACTCCGCGAGATTCCAGATCCTGTGTAGTAGTGCGATGATGTCCCCAGTCGAGATTTTATAGAAAAAAGATAACCTTCAGTCTAAGTAATATTTTCATTGCTGATCGTATGGATATCGATGAGGCTTACCACCCTCATAACATCGATCCTCATTTACCATCTAACCCTGGTAATCACGACTTTGGTAATCGTTATACCAGTACCTCACTAGAGAGTACCCACTCTAGCCCTGAAGACGAGGAAGTGAGAACCAAACAACGTCTCAGGCTATTACGTTCTGGTATGCAAGTCCTTGAGGACCGTCTATTGATTGACTCTGACCTTGACGATAAGAACGTGAATAACATTCGCTATCTAATCGATATCAAGAGAAAGGAGATAGACTCCATCTTGGCGCTAGCAGCCCGTAGCACTGAGCGTAAACCTCGTGAACGCTTCGAACCAAGCTTTATAGAGCAGCTAGGTAACGCGAAGGCTGAGGTCGATTTCTCGACTAATGAGAGTACAGTGGAGACACTGAAGGCCTTTGACTAACTTAAAGAGTCTGCCAGCCTTAAGGATAAGCAGATGATGAATGCCTTTATTCATTTCTGTGAGTCAGAGGAATGGAAAACTACCTTGAAGGCCTATGAGCCCAAATGGAAAGCCCTACCCTGGCGCCAGTTGTGTGAGAATAGACTTAACGCCTTCGTTGAAGATGCACGTGACCGTGAACTTCTAGAGTCTCGCAAGACCTTTGCGAACGATACTACTATTCGAGGCGCTCTAACTTATATGACGCATATGAACACTCGAATGGGAGGTCGTACCTATACTGGCGAATATTTATTAATTTGTCAGATGATGGAAACTCTGGGGGCTAGCCTTTTTAAAAAAGTCAATGACGATATTATCGCCTATGACGATTTGCGATCTATGCCTTGATCCGTCTTCGAGAAGATAGTTCAAAAGCATACCAACTCATCTACTAGAGTACTTAGTACTTCGAGCTTACCCTGCCCACTAAGCGTACCGCGACAGAGAATAACACTGCGCGGAATACTAAGAAACCTCGCACTACTGCTGGAGGTGGTAAAGTCTCTACTTCTACTGAACCAAAGGGTGAAAGGAAGGAGAGAGCACCTTGCAAGAAGTGTGGTTACAACCTCACTAAACGTGATGGCAAGTGGAATGGTAAACACGACCCTGTTAAGTGTGCACCAGGCAAGCCAAACTTTGGGCGCTATATGAAAGAGTGTACTACTTGCAATGGTACTAACGGTTGGCGCAAAGATGATTGCAAGGACATGCCGGATGTCCAAGTTAAGCACTGACAGTTCTATATCTGTGCACTAGAGCAAGATTATGAGAAAAAGTTTAATAAAATCTATACAAAAGGAGATAAACGTATATTTCAAACCTTTTATGTAAATGGAGAAAAAAATATAGCACTTTTTGATCCAGGGGCCAAAGTCTCTGCTATCTCACGCCGAGTAGCCTGCGCAACAAATATGGCTATCCATAACGAAACAACTAATTTAATAAAGTTACCACTCGCGAAGAAGCCATTGACTATGTACACATAATTTTGTCAGATAGAAGAGAAGTAAATATTCGCCTAATCGTTACTGACATGTCTCAGAAATACGATTTAAATATAAGTTTGACTGATCTTCTCAGTTGAGGTGTAGCTCTGCCTAATGGGCTAGACCCAAATAAAGATCAGTCAGATGATAACATGTTAAAGATACCTAAACCTCCGGAAGGTGAAGCAAAATATATGATTCCGCACTTTACCAATATAATTATGGACTTAATTATACAAAACAGAAAGGTTGCAATAACTGACTGGTGTATGTTTAAGTTCTCTAACGGGTACGTTATGCTTGACTTAACAAACGTCGACTTCTCTAAGTTAAAGTGTCCTTCACATAACTGGTTGGAGACACAAAGACGTTGTCAAAACCCAAATTGAAGATTGGTTAAAATGTAAATATCGGTCTCTTAAGGCGGTATAAACATTTTAGAGCTACTAAACGTAATAAAATCTTAAAGTCTTTTAATAAGTTTTTTAAGTATACGAATTTTAGTCTGGTAATAAAGTTAGGTATGCCTCATAGAAATCAGCAATACTCTGGGGGATTGTAAGGCTGAGACATTGCCTATATATCATCCTCCCAGTACTGATTTCGCCGAAGGGATTTTATTTATGTTTTCTTTATCGTTATCGTCGAAACTAGTATTACTTGTTTCGTCGCACGAATTACTAAAACTAGTAAAATCCTATCTTTAGAAAAACTTATTGTCTTAACCAATATCTGGCCACTTATCAAGAATCACCGACTTGCCATCATCAGACTGGCACATCTGGTTGGCTGAGCGGAGGTCAAACTAGGTAACCATTAAGGGTCTCTAGAAACCTATGTTCGGTTGAGCCATCTCGCTACCGAAGTATTCGGATGTATATTTTGGAGTGTTTATCTAGGTCTCTTAATAGACCTACTCCAAATATACTCTTTGACCTTGTTCACAGTCCCTTTAATTGGTCGGGGCCAAAATATCTGATTTGTAAAATGGAAAAGGTACTTGTAAATAGAACCGTTAAAAACCATTTAATACACGTGCTTTTAATAGTACGTTTATAATTTACGTACTGCTTAAGAGTACGTTTATTAACATAAGAGTCTAATGTGGAGGCCCGTCTATTACAAAAACAGGGTCTAATTGAAATCAATTATGATGCAAGCCCAGTTAACTTAGCTCTCTTAGCGGTCGATCAATATAAATCTGATGGAACGTTTAGTAAAACAAGAGTAGTACTAAACCTGTCGCCAATCAACAAACTAATTCCGCAACACAGTTTTCCCTTACCAAAGATAAGCGAGATACTACGCAAAATGGAAGGTGCGACTATCTTTTCCAAGGTAGACTTAAAAGCTGCATTCCATCAATTACAAATATATGAGCCGCATAGAATCTCCAAAATCCAATAAGTATTTTTCTTTTTTTAACTTTTCGTCAGATGGAACTTTATTTATATTAGTCAATGTATTAGCTTGACTTACGTTCTTATGTCTATTTACAAATTAGGCACGTGGTCATGAACACTTAGTACTTCTAGTGAAAATTATTTAATTAAGAACAGCTAGAGGTACGTCCTGTGTGATCGAGGATATTAAGGCTCTTACCAAGAGGCAGTCCTGACCATTCTTACACAAGCTACCACTGCTAAATCCTAACTGACTTAAATTGTATCTTAGTTTATATAACATAGTTAGAAACATAGAAATATCCATCGAAGTTTACACAAGTTCAAACCAAACAATGAAACTGTCGCAATAGGAAGCTCACGAGGCGGGGACCTTAACTAAGTTTCTCTGAAACCGAGTGATACTTACACTCTTCTCACCTTGTAACATGCTTGATCATCACTCCAGATGGATGAAGAACCTTAACCTCAGTAGTATAGCTACCGTTTATATTTTCTTTCAAACCAAGTTGATACCAATCGAGGGCAGAGGTCAAGACAGACTCTGATGAGCGTGTTTGAGAGGTCAAGCAGTATAGTATTTAGTTAAGTTATCAGTTGGAATAGATAATGGTGGCAGGATTTTCATTTTTACCTCCTAAAGGACAAGTTTCAACTAGTACTAAAAACCGAACCTCCAGTACTTTAGTACCAAAGATGTCACTTTTCACCACTTCCACACTAATGAAAATACGTAGCACCTGGTTACTTGAAAAGCCGAACACAAATATAAACTAAAACCAAAACCCAAAATCAATGATTCCAAATTTCTGTCTTTAGTCCAGGTCCTCTATACATTTCTGTTATAAGTGATTAGCGCCTTAAGAAATATGACAGAAACATCGGTACTTATCAGGTTCCCTCAGTAGAGAAACAGTCAAGTAGGCGAGACTACTACAATATATAGTAGGCGAGACTACTACAATAAACAATTGATTTGAGTTGCATCATCTATCTCAATGACAGCTGTTCGCCAAGAAGTACTGCAGTGTCATCTATAGAGGCACCTTAGATACAATGCCGAAGGTCATTATCGGGCAATTGAGTGATATCCGTGTCTGACGTTTCTTAGAAGTTGTGCCTTGTTGTATGTGCATCAACAATTTGGATAGAATAATTGTTAAATGTGTTTGAGGTGACATAAAAATTGAATTTTGTGAAATGATAAAAACCAAATTAAGAAGGTGCCTTCTGTAGCTTACACAAAAACACGAGAAGTTACTTCTGGTCTAAGTAACGTTCACACCACTCAAAGTATCGACTCTACCTTTTTTAATACAAAATTCGGCAAGTATACTGCGGTCTCATTGACATACGGTGACCAATTCTGTACAACGCTAGACCTTATAATAGAATCATTCTCAATTTAGCTACGGAATGTACCTTAGAATTTGTGAGAAATATTAAATTCATGGGCGACACTAAACCCTTCATATATCCGAATATCTCAGCAATAGATAGTAGACACGGATATGTTCTAAGCTTTTTCTCATGTAGATACAAATCCCAATTGGGTGTTTCTCTCACAAGGAATTTGACATGGGTTTTTATGGTTTTTGCATGATGTTTCTTAATACCTTGAACCTGCAAAATAAATATAAAGTCGATTTGATTTATGTTTTGAACTCGCCGGATGGCATATGTATAATTATAGTGAGCTAGCGGAAACGATCGGGATAGTATGATGATAAAAACAGAATCCATGTTGCAATCCACTGCATGGCTTAGTGTATGGCTTGGGCTGGTTTCGTGACCCAGATATGCCTATTCAGATTGTCTTGTTACATTGTGATCTACTTATGCCACTGCAATACGGCTTATCCTTAAGGCTGGCAGACTCTTTAAGTTAGGCAAAGGCCTTCAGTATCTCCACTGCACTCTCATTAGTCGAGAAATCGACCTCAGCCTTCGCGTTACCTAGCTGCTTTATAAAGCTTGGTTCGAAGCGTTCACGAGGTTTACGCTCAGTGCTACGGGCTGCTAGCGCCAAGATGGAGTCTATCTCTTTTTTCTTGATATCGATTAGATAGCGAATGTTATCCACGTTCTTATCGTCAAGGTCAGAGTCAATCAATAGACGGTCCTCAAGGACTTGCATACCAGAACGTAATAGCCTGAGACGTTGTTGTCTGGTTCTCACTTCCTCGTCTTCAGTGCTAGAGTGGGTACTCTCTAGTGAGGTACTGGTATAACGATTACCAAAGTCGTGATTACCAGGGTTAGATGGTAAATGAGGATCGATGTTATGAGGGTGGTAAGCCTCATCGATATCCATACGATCATAGCCTCTAATAGGGTTAGGTTTGTCTAGAGGGTGGTCGATTGTAGCTTCCGATCTGTAGAGCTTAAATCTTGAGGTTTTACTCACTTTATCAGCGGTAACTGGCTCAGTGGTAACACTGTTGGTTGGTAAACCAGAGAATGTTCGAACCCCGGCTCCTAATATTGTTTTTTTTTTCGGTATAGGAAGAATATCGACCACGTGGGATAAGATCGAAGGGTTAGAAACTGCGGCAGCGGCTAGTTCCTTCAAAAGCTCATCTTTGGGGTTCAAATGACGTCGAGATTGAGAAGATCCAATCACTCGTTGTCGAGTTATAGCGTCCCCAACATTTCCACTATGAGGTAGTATAGAAAACTTACAGTCCTGTCGCTGGATAGTTAGCAATTATCAGACAGTCTAGAAGCAGTACACTACGGTAACTACTATTTAACTGAAAAATATGTAAACTTCGATGGATATTTCTATGTTTTAAACTATGTTATATAAACTAAGATACAATTTAAGTCAGTTAGGATTTAGCAGTGGTAGCTTGTGTAAGAATGGTCAGGACTGCCTCTTGGTAAGAGCCTTAATATCCTCGATCACACAGGAACGTTCGTACCTCTAGCTGTTCTTAATTAAATAATTTTCACTAGAAGTACTAAGTGTTCATGACCACATGCCTAATTTGCAAATAGACATAAGAACGTAGGTCAAATTAATACATTGGCTAATATAAATAAAGTTCCATCTGAAGAAAAATTAAAAAAAGAAAAGACTTATTGGATTTTGGAGATTGGCGGGAGGACCAAAACCTGTAAGTAGTAGTTCAAAGATTATAAAATTTAGCTTATAATATCCTACATCTACTATCGTCTCAAATAGATCCAAGTAAATGAGCCATACCAAATACTCAGGCTATTGGAGCCATCAAAGTGAATTTAGAACACTTTAGAAATATTGGAAAAAGAATTTGTATTAAATTATTTTAAATACAAATAAAAATCAATATGTTATCTCATTTGATCTTGATCTTTTAGACTGACCGGAGACCGTGCTTCTACAAAGGCGGATGAAACTGGTGGAGCTGGTGCAGGGCACAAGTATTTTTGTTTTAAAAAACAATATATAAAAACAAGAACGTTAACGTTTGCACACTTTGGCCTGAAAAATCCTACATTTGAGCGCTTTGATTTTTCGTGTTGCTCGTTGCTCTTCAGCTTTCATCATTGGGAGCTCATTGCACACAGCTTCTAACTTTGAGAGTTCATTATCGAAATTATTTATTTCAAGAGAAATTTAAGCTTTCCAGCCCTGCTTTATTGGGTTCTCAGTCTCTATGCTCTGTGTGAGTATCCATTCTCTCCAACTACAGGCTTAACCATGGTTTTCTTGTGTTTAACGAACAACTTCCCCACGAGTGCTTTTGTCAAAGCATCAGCAGTCATCTCGTCTGTGGGCGTGTATCGTAGGACCACCGAATTGTCTTGAATTTTATCCCGAATAAAATAGTGCCTTAGGTCGAGGTGTTTGGTCCTGCGGTTCACCTTATCATCTTCAGCAATTTTTATCGCTGATTGGTTGTCTTGATGGTTGTCTTGATTGATGACAATTCGATACCAAGTTCCGACAATAAATTTCGCAGCCAGCAGATTTCCTTTGTGACATCATTCAAAACAATAATTTCTGCTTCGCAAGTGGACTGTGCTGTCAATATCTGTTTTCTTGATCCCCAAATCACAGGTGCATTGCAAATAAAAATGACGTAGCCACTTGTTGATTTACGGTCTGTTGCGTCAGAGGCAAAGCTTGCGTCAGCGAAAGCTACCGGCTGTAGGGGTATCTCATGGTCAAACCTAAAACCTTAGTGCCTTTCAGATATCGAAGTACTCGCTTGGCAGCGTTCCAGTGACGTAGGAGCGGTTTATCAAGGTGCCTGGATAATTGATTCACGGCGAATGTTGTATCTGGTCGCGTGCCATCAGCTAAGTATCGAAGGGCGCCGATGAGTTCTCTATAGGGCATATTTCCGGCGGGCCTGTCAGAATGACATGGTGTCAAATCCGTATTGTGCAAGGGTACTGGTGACGGCTAGGCATTTTCCAAATTATATTTTTGGAGTAATGTGCTGACGTAGATTTGTTGGTGTATGGTGACTACTCCCGAGGGCAGAAATCCCATTTTCATTTTTAAAAACCATTCCGCTGTTGGCATTGACTTTGTTGACCATTTTTTTGAATAAAATTGCCTTCAAAATATCCAGAGTTCGCTTGTCAGAGGCCGTCGCGATTTTATCGTCCACATATACAATGACCAGGTCCAAGGTGCCATCGGAGTTTTTTTTTCAAAAAAATAATGATGAGTCTGATCGCGTTGGTTGATATCCCTGTTGACCTAGAACTACACAGACCTCCACAAAGTATAAGTAGCCAGATTGCTTTAGGCCATATAGTGGTAAATTTACTCTGCACCATACGGCTTTGTTCCCTTGGCTGTACTCATGATATAGTTCCTGCTCCTCTTCGCTGAATAAATCAAGGGCCAGGTGTAGTCCTTGCGGCATCCTCATATATACATAACGGTCCATTTTTCCGTTTAGGCATGCGTTCGGCGAGTCGAATTGTCTGACATACCATTTCTTACTGGCTGTTAGTGCCAAACAAATTCGGACGGTCTCTTTGCTCACTACTTTGGCGTCACTCCGTTTGAAATCCACTCCTTCGACAGCATTGTATCCAGCTACGGTCAGTCGTCCTTTAAAACGCTCGATTTTTCCAGCAGAGTCCATTTTGGGAGGAAAGACCCATTTGGAATTCATAATCGCGCTTTTTGCAGATTTAGAGTCTACAAGAGTGAAGGTCCCTCGTTCAATTAGGTCTCGGACTTCTTTGGTCGCTGCGTCCATCCACTCCTTTTTATTGGAAAAATTGTCAATCTCCCGGAAGGTCTTCCGTTGTTGCTGATGTTGAGTAGCTGAAAAGGCAGTTGTCGATTTTCTTCTTCGTCGAGAGCGACAACTGTTATTTCTCTAGTTGTTCATCCAAGCTGAATTATCTGAAATTTGCAAATTTGTGACCGCTCTCGAAGATCGTCGACCGGCCATTTTCCGCTTTGAGATGTGAGCGGATATGGTGTCAGTTTGGTCTCTGGAAGCAGTAGAACAATTTGAATTTGATAAAACGTTAGAGTACACCGGTTCTCGATGGCGTTTACTAGAGGTGGCTTGAGTATTTTCGCCTGGTTCCATAGGCTGTGAAGATACAGTCGATAAGTCGTCGTTCGTCGGCCCAGCTTTTCTTCCTGTAGTCTTCTCCGTACATTGTCCATCCTTCCATATGTAAAATTCATCCTCAAAAAACGTATATCTCAGGTTCGTTATACTCTGTTGGTTCCTAGACTAAAAACTCGGAAAGTATCAGAGGTGGTTTGCTGAGGGTTAGCCATCACAATTCCACGGCGAGCGCGCTTATCCCATTTGTTGCTTTTAGTCGTCTTCCGCCATAAACATTTGCTGCCGAAGGTTCGAAAACGGTTATAATTTGGTTTTCGGCCAGTGAATCTTTCGATTGGCGTTGTCGGGTTCCTCTTACTCCCGACGTTGTTATGAGCGTCTGTGACATGTTGGTATGCCTCACTCCAAAATTCGTCACCTAAGCCGGAGTTGTGTAGAGTCGCCCTAGCTCTTCCTAAATTGGTACGGTAACTCCGCTCATTTTTTCCGTTGTGTTGTGACGAGTCTTTCGGTGTTGATCGAACATCGTAGCCAAGTCTTCGTAAGTTAGTCTCTACTTCCTTATCCACAAATTCCGAGCCTCGGTCGAATTGTACTACAATCATGACTTTAATAAATAAAAACTAAATACAATCATGATTTGTTTAGTTGGAAAAAAAATACTTGGTTCATTACCGGGGAGCAACAACAGGATATTCTCATAAATAAATACATACACATTTACGTAGTAACATACATTTATTTACTGGGGGTGGGGACTATTTGGGGCAAAAACAAAACATAAAGCAACATATTTACATACAATTTATAAATATATATCGATGAGTCATCAATGACTCAATTTATTGATTAGGAGTTACGCGGCAAATCATAATAGGACACAGCAGCACACGAGCAACCCATTACGCGTGGCCTTTATACGTCTGGTCGGTCTCACAGGAGCAATATATAGCATAGCGGAAATATACAAGTACGTGTAACCCGTTTAAATTTCCCAATAAGGTCAATATAGAGTAAGTCCATTGGGTTTTCGGATGGGCCGTTCTTTCTGATCTTTCGTGTTCGACGTCTGACAAGTTTACCCATGATACAGGACTCGCAGTTCACATGATAGTCGATAGGTGGCAGGTCCTTGGGTAAATGATCCTGGTGCGCTAGTCGGTCATACCAACTGGCGGCGTAGGCAAACTCTTTTGAAAAAAAATCCAGGGGTACGACGTAAATGCCTAGCTTCTGCTCACAATTATATACTAGGTGTTGGGGTGATAGTAAGAGGCAGACTGTCATCCATGTAGATCTTGTATCCTGCATTGGTTAATTGGGGGACGCTGATTAGGCTGGTCTTTAGAGTTGGTCCATAAATAGCCCTTCCAGCGTCACTCAATTGCCCTGAGTGAGCTGCGATTCCAATAGTCCCGTCAGCTAGGTGTACGTTTGTGAAGTGACATTTTGCGTTTGATATCAACTTCAAATCGTTAATAGTGTGGACTGAGGCTCCACTGTCCATAGTCCCACTAGGTTCAGTCGTTGTTATATTGCGTAGGTGCTCTTTGGCCGAAAATTCTCTGAGAGTCTATGGCTTTGATTGGTGAAGAGATAACATCCTCATTAAATTTATCACTAAAAGCTTCATCTTTTTCGGAGTCGCTGTCGGACATTAGGTCGGGTAGGTCATCGTAGTCATCCTCACTAGAGCTGTCGAGTAAAAGTCCTGGCGGTCCGTCGTCTTCGTCCAAGCTACAAGTTGGATTCTTTAGAATGAAATCTGATAGTTCTCTCTCAACCGGCTCGGTGTTTGGCTTCATTCCAAATCCAGGGCAATTTTCGGGGGTTGCCAAGATGGCTTCTGGCATGTCATCATCCGACAATTCGACGTCAGATTCGACATAGCCGGCAACTGCTGAGAATACTCTAATGCCTTCATCGTCACTACTCGAATTTTGCTCATTATTCTTGTCC
The DNA here is from genome assembly GCA_001586965.3 of Sphaeroforma sirkka. NCBI lineage: Eukaryota > Ichthyosporea > Ichthyophonida > Sphaeroforma > Sphaeroforma sirkka. The sequence goes on along the minus strand of LUCW03001860.1, from coordinate 99,670 downwards.
AAATTAAACGTTACTTTAGGATGTTTACGCATTTCCTCCCTCGAGTAGAATCCTCTTACGTTAGATGCTTTTCTGTAAAATTCATTACGTTTATCTTGATGATAGTTGGGTTTCTTCGACGAATATTCGGCACGTCGTGATTAGGGTGTAGATTTCGGTGTTGAATAGTCCTTGCAGTAAGACTTGGACTTATCAGTTCTATTACGGTGATGTCGTTCGTCGGAATTATTTCCACGATTGTTGGAGTATCGGTTTTCATAAGATTTGCGATGTTTCCTGCGGTCAGAGTAGACGTGCGGTCTGGGTCTGCAAAGCTTGGATCGGCAATCACGAGCAAGGTGACCTGGTTTGCTACAATTGAAGCACTTTTGTTCTGTTCTAGCAGAAAGTGCTCTCTCTCCTCCTCGAGTCTCTCTATTGGAGGTCGATGTTTGAATTTCTTCCATATCGAATTTTCGGAGATATTCGCAGAGCTCCTCGTAACTCATGACGTCAGTATTAACTGTGTTGAGATGAGTTCTTAAGACCTTCCTTCAAGACGGTCTTCAAGTCAATCTCAGACGGTGGAGCCTCGCGTTTCTCCAATTACATTTTCTTCGAATTAATATCACCAATAAAGGCCTCCAAAGTTTCGTTACTCTTCTGCGTTTTTGCCCAGAGCTCCTTTCTCAAACGGCCAATTCTTCCCTGGATGTTAATCTTAAATTTGGTTTCCAATGCCTTGAAAAACGCGTAGGGTTCCTTCATGATATGGAGTAACTCCTGTTGAAGTCGTCGAGAGTTCGTATGATAAATTGACTCAGACGCGGCTCCACGATCCTCTTGAGTAAAAACTCCTCCGATATTTAGGGATGCCCTTATGCCCATCAGAGATTTTCTATAATGATGTTTCCGTACTCCCGGCACTTCGGCTCCGAGATTAATTTCCATCTGTAATATTTCTGTGTCCCTCTCTGAGTTAAGATTCTCTCCTTGGTTGATGCTGGGATGAACCTTGTTGAGCCTCCGGTGTTTGGTCGTAGTTTTATGCTTGGCAAACAATCTTGGTTTACTGTGATCAATAATTGCCATATGCTTGGAAATTGAGATCAAGCGAAGGATGGCAGACGCATGTTACGAATGCTTGATAAGCAGAGGGAGAACATGCTTGATTAGATTAATTGATTGGTACGGTTATGCAGGATAAGGTTCAGATACTACAAAACATAAGTCTTAGGTGGAGAACTTTGGAAGTTTACACTAAAAGAACATAGTAATCATTACTATGAATCTTTCAAGACATGGTGTATAGATGTTTACCAAGGATTAGTATAAATACAGATTCGTATATAGTTGATGGTTCAAATCAGAGAGAGTCAACAACTTGTATAGTGAACTGTGCAATAAACGAGGTTTTAACCACTATTGAAGTGGTTTCCTCTCTAAAACTCTTGTGCATTGATTACTCCAAATAAGTGCGCTACAACTATACATAGACACTCTATAGTTTGAAAACTAATTAGTGTGGAGGAGACAACATGTCGATACCAGATGCAGGTAAAGGGCGTTCGGGAGCCTATACAGGCAAGTAGAAATTTGCGGCATCAAGACATGAGTTCTTGAAGGATTGGAATACAGTGAGATTTGCATTAAAGAATGATAATAGAAGTTGGACGACCAAGAATAAGGAGGATAATCCTAACCAACAAGAAGACTTGGGTAAAATTCTGCATCAATTACTTTCAGAAGTCAAGCAAACTCGGGACTACTATACCAGTGGACTAGGTGTTTATAGATTGAACCTTAGCTTATCTAATTTTGGAGGCAAGATCGTTGAAAGTACTGCTGGTGGATCCAACATCCCAGCTGAAAGTATCGGCGGACAGTATCTCGGGGGATACCGCTTTGAAAGTGGTGTACCTTAAGGAATTTGGGATGCATACCTTTCAAGCAATCCTAGTCAATGCGTAGACTGCGTATTTAAATGGCAGTGCAGCAGTAACAAGCATTGAGGATTGGAGACTGGAGCTTGTCAACTATAGAAAACCCCAAGAAGACTATGGGCAAGGATAAAGACAAAGACGCGGATGCTACAGCAGCAAAATCGAGCTCGAGTGCAGATGCAACTCTGGTTAAGCAGCTTAGGCATGAAGCACTGAGCTATATTGAATGCTGCTGGAATAGATGTCAGATATAGGTCACTCCTTAGTGGCGATTCTGTGGCATGTCTAATTGCACCAGTACTAAGCAATCCTTTGGTGAGAGCTGGGATTGATGCAATGATAAATAATAATGTCTTTGGCGCTAAAGTAATGTCGAACCTCAAGGATATTGAGGTAGATATACGAAATTACATGTTAAGCTGTTACCCAATGGAAAGAACGAGTTATTGTCGAGAATACTTGTGCAGCTGGGGGTTTACCATTGATAACCAAGAAGCAGAGTATTGTTTTTCGAGGCGTGACGTAGTAATAATGAGAATGTGCGAAGAGGAGAAGCCCCAGGTGCCATAGGTCAAGTCGCAGACTCGGATAAGTCTCAGGATGCCATGTTTGTAAGTTAACCAGCCATTTAGAGCGTAACTATCCTCGAAATTGGGAACCAACGCGGAAAATGGAGCGCATCCTAAGAAATGTATTAAGACCTCACGAAGCTCTCAGAAGAAACAATGGGAGGAGGCTACTGTGGCTGCAGCGATGACGTAGCTAAAGGCTGCAGGAGTCTTAGGAGCGGCTACTACTACAAAGGAAGAACCAGTGATGGTGGAAACTACAGGGACATGAAGGATCTCAGAGCACGGCGATATTGACGAGTGCCACACCGTTTGTGACACCCAAGCAGCAGTGGCAAGGTAGCGTTACTAAAGCTGAGGTGAATGGAGTCGAGGTTGTAGGAGGAGATACACCCACTCTGATAACCTCAGAATTAGTGGCAATCATGCAAATATCAGAGTATACCGGCGCTCGTTGTAGAGGTATAGCGGAGATGGGAGAACTGTTGTATCCCAAGGTCATGGCAGAAGTAAGGATACGGGTGGCGACGTGGTTAGCGGTGACTCGATATGTAGATATCAAGTGCTTAGTAGTGAGTGATATACCTATTTAGTGTGACTGGCATTTAATGTGGAAAGATCAGGTATTGACGTTAGTACCGAAAAAAGAGATAGTTACAGTGACGAGAGAGATAGCTAGTCAAGAGACTAGCAAGAAGACAGATGGGACGGTATTTGATAAGTTGATTTTAGATGTAGATCGAGGCATGAGTCATCCTCTACCGCGTGTTGAAGAAAACTGTTGTCCTGCTGAATGGCTAGAAAAAGAAAAAGAGTAAAAGGTTTGAGACAAGACATCAGAGCCTGACTTGGAAACCAAGGATTTATGGATGTCGTTAGCGCAGAAAGCAGGAATATTTAATGCACGGGTTATAGCGTTATTGAAGTTGTTTGAGGAAGTAGCGCATGACGCAATGAACCCCAAGTTTTTGTTGGTGAAGGATTTGATACTGTATGAGGTGGAAGGAGCGATGTCCCAATACAGTAGCTACTTTCACAGTGATAAGCTTAGAAATGGGGCTTTATATGAGTAGGATATGACCTGGTTAAAGACAGGTATAATAGAGGAAATAGAGAGTAACAAGTGGTGCTCGGCGCCACATTTGGTGTTTACGAAACCCGGTGTAAAACCAGTGATTTCAGACGATTGGAGGTGTTGTGTGGATCTGAAACGGGTAAACACCCAACTCAGGGCAGTATCATATCATATTCCTACGGAAAGAAATATTTGGGAAAACTAAAAAACAAGGACTATGCTACGACTATAGACATGGGGCAAGCGTTTTGTCAGTATAGAATAGCACCACAGTCTAGGAAATATTTATCTTTTAAGACCCCTTTGGGGCGCCACGCCTTTGTTGGGGATACCGTTTGCGCTGAAGGAAACTTCGTGGAGGTGTCAGGAGATATTGCACACAATACTTGAGGGATTAAGAGATATAGTTTGGTATATAGATGACATATCTTTCGCTCATAACGATATCGATTCAATGGAGCATTAGGGATGCCTGGAGCTGTTTATGGCGAGGTGCAAAAGTTTAACATGCAAATAAGACTGTCGAAATGTGTGGTGGCTAAGTACCGAACTTCTGTACTAATAATTTGGTGAATGGTGGACTACCGCGGTATAGTCCGCGGTTCAACGATAGGGAAGATAGATTACATGCGTTATTAGACCTCACTGAGCCTAGCAATAAAGACCTAATGATGTCATGGTATTACACTGTTGGATGGCAGTCTGAATATATACCGAACTTTGCTAGAGTCATGAATCTAGTGTATCTATGCTTTTGAAAGAAGATAGTGTATTCGTATGGGGACAGCCGCAAAGAGATACGGTCTACAGAATCGATGAGCTGTTAAGGCATTATGCCACATTGGTGGAACCAGTACCAACTGGTCAGTTGGCAATGTTCGCAGATGCGTATGAATCCATTGGATTGGGCGGAGTTTTAACAATAGAAAAGGAGGGCAAGTATTTGCCGATAAGTTCCTTCTCATCGAGATTCGATACGGCACAGAAGTCGTACCATATAACAGATAAGAAAGCACTCGCTTTACTATATGGGAGTAGCACATTGCGTCGATCATTGAAGGTGATACGGTTGTGCACTGATCACCAACCTTTGAGGCCAATACTGTCCAAACCCAAAGAACCGTTCACAGATGACGTATGAGGACGAAGGATCGAGCGGTATTATGATGTATTGAAAGACTTCGATATAGATATAGTACACATACCGGGAGACCAGAACCCTGTGGCCGATGTACTGTCAAGACTTTGCGTGACTATAGACCCTATAATGAGAGTAAGACAAGACAATCATGATTTCCGTGTGCGATTTTTTGATCCCCTAGTGACTATGGCCGCGACTGCTGAATATCAGTTGACCTCGAAGTATTTAAACCGAGCGGATAAACTGTGGGGTCCACATACCGCTGATGGGTATGCCCTGCCAGGCAGCCAGATTTTACCATTCACCATTGAAGAAGGCGATCCCACGGTGAACTGGTTCTTCAATCCGCCCTTGACATTTTCACATTGCTAGGAGCAGTACTAATCAAAGCTCAAGAGGAAATGCATGATGCACATTGGTGTACCCATATTGGCCCCATGCTGATTGGTTTGCAACCCTCGTGACACTGTGGGCAGACAACCTGTTTTAATACCTAAAACGGCAGAAGTGTTCAATTGACATGGACATGATTGTCCGGTCCTCCTTCATTTGTCAAATTGGTTTGCAGACTAGAACCTAGACATTCTACTCAAAGGTTGCATCTATGGCATGAATGTGACAAGATAGAAATAGAGGAACAAGTGGTAAAAGTAGCATACGAGAGCAACAAACAGGTGTGAAAGGTGAAGAAGGGTGCAGTCAAGCGGGTACGGACAGCCCATAGGTGCATGTGAAAAGGTAAGTGTTGATAACTGACTATATTGGGGCAGTCAACTATAAAAGCGGAAGATTTTCAATATTAAATATGTAACGGAGGGCAACACGATTACACTGCTGAGTGAGCGAGAGCAAGAGCTAAAGAAGTGTGGAACCGAGAAGATTCACAAAGGACCCATTGCCGTGTCAAAGCAAGTAGGCTCATGGCCAGTTCTTTTAGAATGTCCCTTATGGAGCATATGGGGTACGGCATTAACTGGAGCGCAAGGGGTAAAAGCTTTGCAATATTTACATGTTCCATATGCGCATGCAGCGCAAACGAGACTAAAACATCTGACTAAAAATGTCTTCGGTTGAAAGGGTTTGAGAGCGCAAATCAGATTTACAAGTAGAGTATACACGCCATGTCAGCAATATGGCAGACCTCCACCTGAGCCACTAGGTCGATTACAACAACCAGAGCGAACGGTGCAAATATCTGCCAACTGAAATATGGATTTTGTGGACCTGCTGTGCCACAGACACCAAAAGGGGAATCACCGGTGCTAGTCGCAGTAAACGGATTGTCTAAGTTGCTGGTGGTAAGTGTATTTACAGCGAGTATGAGGAATACGCAAGAAGTTATAAAGTTCATTAGAGAACAAGTATTACCATGGGGATTACCACAGCAGATGACTGCGTATCGTGGATCAGAGTTTGAAAGTACAACATTTGAACAATTTGCGTTGGACTTGGGTATGCATGTGCATCTTACTACAGTTAGGCATCACGAGGGTAGTGGGAGGACCGAAAGGGCAATACGTACTTTGTCAAAGTGGACAGCAGCATTGAACTATGCTGCGGCTTTAGCGTACAATGCAGCTTTTGTGCTGCAAACTGTGTTCTCACCATACTACCAGGGTTAGATGCATCAATTAGAGATAAGATAGCTACCAGGCTGGATGAGCGTAGGGGGTTGACTCAACAAGGGGATGCAGATAGAGCACGTGTGGAGACACCACAGATACCGGCGGGCACCACAATCAGATTTTGGAAAGATACGGGCAGCCATAAGTTGAGGGCGAAGTTGTATTTTTTCGGCTGTGATTGTAGGGCACGACGGCCCAGTGGCGCATCATTTAGAATATAAGGGGAAGATATTAAAGTTACATCGATCGTTTATTGACTACTTCCATCCTGAGACATCTGTCGAGACTGAAATATAGCTCAATTGAATGCGCACAACAGCAAGCTAGATGTTAGATTCGTGTGTGTGAAGCGGGTATGTATGTGTGTTTTTCAAATATGATTGTACTTGTGTCCGTTTGTATTAATGTCCTGTACGTGTTATAGGTCTATCCAGTCGCAAGAGTCGATAAGTCTATCTGATTCACACAAATAACATATCTCGTGGGCAAAATTGTTGTAGTACATATTGTAAATTCATATATGTGGTAATGATTTACTGTTGTTAAAATAGGCCCCTAACTCCCGTCGCAAAGGTCAGATAAAGGTCATCACTATGTCAGCTACATGTACTTGTACTCCTTCAATGTCAGTGAGTAGGTTTGCCATCACTCGTATAAATTGTGCTGCTAGCGAGTACAAACCGACCGGTGATGACTTGAATGATTATCGTGCCCCTTACCATTAGAATGTGAAGCAATGCATACTATTTTCATTGTCAGGTATAATTTGGAAGATAATTTCGCACCTTGTTGGTTGTGGAGTACTTCTGTGGCCTTTGGTAGAACGAATTTATCTTCTTCATATTGATAATTGACTTCTTTTAGGTCAAGGCACGAACGGACCTTATTAGTAAGCCTTTTTGGTCATACTTTGTTGTTGATAGTAGTGGTATGTTGCTGTGTGGGATGTTCTTTTTTCCTTCATGTGTCCATCATGTATCAATTTTTGAACATTCTCTTCTGTTTGCGATATGTGCGTGTGTGGTACACAGTTTACTTTCGTGTGTCTCATTTGTTTGACATTGATCTCATCATTCGGCACCTTCACTACTGACCCTGGTAGGTTGCAATATACGTCGGGTTGAATCTTTGCATGCTGGTCTATCATTATCTCTGTTAAGTAAATGCCCATATATGGTACGATGCCCATACCTAGAAGTAGGGTTGACTTTTAATTTGGGAGATCGAGTACCTCAACACAATTAGACGTTTTTCTTATTCCATAGTGTATATCACATACTTCTATTGAACCTGTACATTGTACTCGTGTATCAAATTGTACTAACCAAAAGTAGCCTATTATTGTTCTTTGACTGACATATAGTTCAGCCACTACATTGCGGTCCAAATATTAGCGTTGCGCTCCTAAATTTACTATTGCATTGTATGTGTTGTAAACTTTTTATCAATTTTATCAATGGAAACGTACTGAAATATCGATCAAAGTATATTTAACGACAACTCCACCTTGTAATGTATATTTACTGACTTTTCGTGCAACTTTTGCTTCAAATTTAGAAATAGAGCCTTCTTTTATATGCGTTTTTTTACGAACAAATGTGTTGAGAGGAGGGGGGGGTTCCAAATCATACACGAGTTGCGCATTTTTTAATACTACTCTACGATAGGCACAAAGCAAAATTCCACAGATAAAACTATCGCGTTGAGTTACACCGCCTACTCTAAGGCTCTATGTGGTAGCATTTTTTGAGAGGTGAAATTTCATCCATGGTACTATATATCTCAATTGTTCGTCGGCTCTAGCAGGACTTGGCATTGAGCCATCGAAAATAGTAACTGTAGCATCTGTTTTGTCCTATGCGACAACCGCTAAGTTCCAATGTGTTTTTTTATGGTTCCACGGGGTCAACACAAAGACCGTTTAGGAAACGTGTGCAGGTCTCTTGAGCCGTATGCTTTCTGCCCTACGGCCTACGGTACCTGTATTAGTCCTTCATCCATATTCTACGTGCATCAGCATCATAGAAGCAAACAACACGAGAAGGTATTTGTGAGAAATTGTAGAATATCCCGGAAATTATCAGAGACCGTTTTGGAAACGTGTGCAGGTCTCTTGAGCCGTATGCTTTCTGCCCTACGGCCTACGGTACCTGTACAAGTCCTTCATCCATATTCTACGTGCATCAGCATCACAGAAGCAAACAACACGAGAAGGTATTTGTGAGAAATTGTAGAATATCCCGGATATTAGCGAGTCTTTGATCCATTCCCGTGGGTTGCAGCATCCAGTGAGAAGAAATGTGCTGATGTGGGTTCGCTGCTGAATCGACACAGTTAGTAAAAAAGGGCACGATAAGAACAAATAGACCATAGTTCTATAGGTAGCGAGGGACTCGTTATTATACTGTAACGGTCTATGCTGGTCTTTAATTTTTAAACTTGAGTTCGGCATAAGTGACCATTGAACGCACACCTTTGCCCGGTGCATATGCATGCTAACGAATAGTTTTTAAGATCGGAGTACACTGTTAGTTCATCAGATCGCATAACATCAAACACACCCACGAGTATAACAACATATATTCTCGCAGGTTCAAGATTGTCCTGGTTTTGCCGAATGCACGGCTAGATATCACGCTTGAGTAATGCTGAAGTTAGTGGTCGTCGTAGGCGCTTTGATGCAACTCTACCTTCGGCGACTCTATGTCTTCGGGTGGCTTAAAAAAGGAATGCCCGGCATTTTTTTCTAAATCGGGCGCATAGAATTTAGAAGACTATGTTTTCAAACCTGTTCGTAAACCTATTCAGCAAATAACGTCCGTGGTAATGTATGCTGAGGTAGGCAATCTGCTAAAGAAGTTTCAATACTGTCTTTTAGCATTGTTGGCGGCAATTTTCGTAGCGGGGCGGTGCACGTATCGGAGAGTTGCTCGTGTGTGAATGGCTAGCGCCTCTCCAAGAATATGGGGTAGGAAATCTTTCTTGTTCGTGCGGTCGGATTTGAATTAGAGTTCCGATTGAGCTTGTTTACCTGGGGTGAAGAAGTAATATTCATAAGTAGCAACATACATGGATTGGAATTTGTATGGGAAATTCTATGTCTATATTGCGTATGCAATGCAAATTTCATAGAAATAAGTAAATAATCTGAGTACAAGGATCCCGGTTGCGAGGAAACCATAATAGATTATGAAAACATACACAGCAATATACAGAGGTATTTTTTTTTGCGTTCGAATTGAAACGGAGTTCAGTCTCGGAGACTGTTCTTCTACCCCAAATAGGGGTGGGATGTCCAGTGAGGTTTGGCTGTGCCGTACATTTCCAAACGACACTCAAGTCCTTCAGTTCCTTATGCCACAAACAAAACCGGAAGTCATGGTCGCTTTGGACCGTCATGAAGCGCCTCACTACCTTCTCAAGTGTTGTACGTTCTGTTATACAGTCTTGGCGATACTATTATTTCTCACGTTCCAATTAAAGGCATAGATAACACAGCTATCGACAACTTGTAACATCTTGCCCTCAAATTCCAAAGTGTTAATCAACTTGCGCCTAAAGATAATCCGTCTGGCGTTAATGCATTCCAAGCCACGACCGCTCATGATGCACGACATGTGTCCATTATGCGACAAACCAGTCCATGACACCTTCGGTTGCCCTTCATCAATCTACCGCAATTTTAGTCCAATAGTCACAGGTAAGTAGTGTACCGTTGATAGCAAAACTTATAAATGTGGTGAATGCAAGCGCAACGAACATAATGATACACCATATCTCCAGTCACGATACGGCGTCCTTCACGCCGGTGCTACACCACCACTCACCCTCACTCCTTTCAATACTTCTAACAGATATCCCAGCACAGCTCATTTTAAGTGTCATCAAGAAATTGATACACTTTTACAACGGAATACAGGACCCACAACGACAACAACCCCCCCCCCCCGTGACCGCATCCTTAACTGTCACCGGCGCAACGGTGCATATCAAAACAGCTTTAGATGATGTACAGGGTATAGAGTACAAAAAATTTATTGTCGAATTTTCTAACAAGTCTCAGTCTACACTCCACCACAAAAGCATCCTCCCAGTGCTCGGCAGACTCCTCATCCTGCCCCACGCTTCCCAAAACATACCCTTCGTGCACCTTTTTTAACGCAACGGATTCATGAGGTTAAAACCATTATTAGCTCTAAACTTAGGGCAGACAATTGCAAACCCAACTCGACCTTGCTCCAGCAACATGTCGTCGCTGTCTTTGGCAATGTTGATATCAATCTTTTCGTGGGTGCAAACAACGCACAGGTTTCAACGTATTGCAGCTTCGAGCCAGGCGCCCTCTTCAGAACACTTTCAAACAGTCTTAGTATCAGTAGCCTACTCACTCCTATCGCAATAGACCGTTTACCAAAATAACCTAAACGCCAAAAATGAGTTTGATACTGTAATATTATCATTAGAAATAATCATCACACAGTAAACTTATCCGCAAATACTGAAGCAACTACACTGTCACGTCGACATTGATGAACGTCATACAGTGCCAAAAACGACAGAAATCCTTTCAGGGAAAGCACAATATGTTTTGGCGCGCCCGAAACTACTCAGCTTCTGCACGCCATGTGTCCAAGGAAAAATACAATGGTGCCCCAATTCTCATGCGACCAAAGAACAAAATAGCCCATCAATTGTTAGGACAGTTTTCCCTGTCGACCTCTAGACCGGCCTACCAACTACATCAGGTGGATACACATGGTATATCAAGTTCGTTGACGCAAAATATGATTATGCCCTTTGTTAATCCTCTTAAGCACAAAGACGACTCTAGTGGTATTCTAGATTATTTTTAAACATACGTAGGTACGGACTACCTTACAGCCCAACGTGAGTTGAAAGTCGCGGCGAGTTCACATATGAAGAATAGCAACTATGCGTGTGATAGTGCAACGCCACATACTTACATTGGATCAGAAATGTAGTTTTGAGAATGTTACCTTGTGAAGAACAATATCTAAGCATATATGATGGTTTGGCTTTGACAATGTTAGCATAATTGACATCTCCCAATCTGTATCTCCCAATCTGTTGGATACAGATGAGCCAAGCAATGGTAACTTTTTAAACTCTCAAATTCGACATGTAAGAACTTAGCTATATAAAGAGCCATTGGCTACAGGAGGGCTGTGGTGGAGAGACAGATCATGAAGCAAGTCTAGACTGAAAGGTACAATTAGTGTCTGTGAAGACACTGATAAAGTCAATTTAAGAGAGTCTACTTCAGTAGTGAACTGTGCAATCAAAGAGGGTTGTACTATTGTAAAAGTGATTCCCTCCCGAAAACCTATGTGCACTAGTTAACCCAAAACAAGCGGAATAGTGCATGAACCAGACACATTTTTATAAATCACCTAAAAGAATGCGCCAAAAAAGGTTCTATTCTAAACTATTGACTAAATTCCTAGTATCGGCCAGCTCATCTGCATATAATGTGTTTCACAAATTTGACTGAATGCGTTTCACTAGATGTTCTTTACACGCTAACTTATAGTCACTGTTGACTATATGTATGTACCATGTACCAATTAAAAAAAAACACTCGTTCCATTGTTTCTGTTTTGTATTTTTTTTTTGAAGTACGTATCGAATATATATTATTGAATTGAGAAACTAAGTCCAACAATTACACGTATATTTTAGGGCTTTCAGTTTCCACGGCCCGAGACGTCCCGGCCGTCATTTGTTTTCAAAAACAGCTACTCCACATTCCTGAACACATTGTGGCGAATATAGTCTAGACCGACGGCGCTTGTACAGCGGAATGTTTACATCTCTCCTGTTTCGCCGGGCGTGTTTATAGTAGAACATACCAAGTCTTGTTTACATGTAGTCCTCTTGTCAGCATGGAGCGCTACGCGTCGGACACCTTCTCCGATGCCTTCTCTGCTTCGGCTATTTCGTCCGCTTTTCTCTCCTCCACCCTCTTTTTCTCTGCACACTCTTTGACGTAATCGCGACAATGCTGCTTTATATGCAATTTGAACAGATCTTCTCGAGAGAACACCTCCTTGCAATTATCCCAGAGACAGGGATATGGTTGATCGCCTGTATGTGTGCACATATGTATTTCCAAATTATGTGTTGTGGAGAACATGCGCTCGCAGCCTTGCCATGAGCACGGAAACACCAACGGCGCTTCGTACTTGATCTCTACGCCGTACTCGTCGTACTCTACTTTCCGCTTCGCCCTAGTCGCTGAGCACCACCTGGTTGTTAAAGAGCGAGTGATAGAATAAACAGCTCGATATCAGCAGATGGATTCACTAGGGGCGGCAACAGTTATTCTAGAACCTCGACCCATGACGGCGAGAACGAAATAACTAGGCATCAAGGCCGATCGATCGCATTCATCCTTGCAAATATGCATTCATGGCTGTAAGAAAACAGTCGTGAGAATAATTTGCACGCTGATACCAGTCCAGTCACAAATCTACCCAGAATTCACGAACTTTAACACTTCCTGTGTAAAACGTGCTGCAACTATCAGCCCATACACTGACATTTAAAATTGGCACGAGATAAACACACAAGTGCTCTCGCGATATGCACCTGTGCCAGGCAGCAGGGATGTAGACGGGGCATGCTTTAAAAATAACACATGTACACTCTCTTGCAGTAGCCGTAGGGTATGTACACTAACATGTGGTGGTGACACACATAGAAGATCTTTCGCCAACTATTAGCGCCTACACCGACCTTTAAGATTGGCATGAGATAATCACATAAGTGCTCTCGCGATATGCGCCTGTGCCAGGCAGCAGGGATGTAGAACGGGCATGCTATAAAATAACACATGTACACTCTCTTGCAGTAGCCGCAGGGTATTTACACATAACATGTGGTGGTGATATATGTAGCAGATCTTTGTATATTACAAAGCTTCATTGTGAATAAAGCAAAAAACAACAACGATGCTTTTACGAGATCTAGCTGAGCCTGAATAGTACAAGTTGCACATCGCCCGCATATACACTAGGATTCAAATAACACATTGAGCAAGACTATATAATGAGCCTGCCCTTCTCTATGCTACATATGGAAACAATCACCTCACAACGTGAAGATGAGAGTGAGCACAGCACTTCGAACAACCACTCCAGTGACAAATCCCTTTAGCTCATATTGATTCATATATGCATGTGAATTGACTAGGTGTTTATAGGTGGAAACAAACAGATCGATCCTGATAAAAACTATTGGGCATATTCTTTTGAACTAAGAAGCGAGCAGTAAAAAGAATCCAACAGACAATGAGCGACCAGATATAAGCATGCTTGTCAGAGGCAACGTCTCCGTTCTCAGTCGACATGCGTACTACATATATTGTACACACGCATATAAAAGTAGTATCTCCAAACATGGTACTATGTATATAGCATCATAATGCATATACTACTACACCTACACATATATATGCCTGTATATTGGAAAGACGATAAAATAAAAACTCAAAAGATTGTTCGATACGCTGCACTTTACATTTATACCTCCTTCACAATTAAAACTGCTTGGCATGTGTAAGATTAATGGAACTGTGTGAGAATTTGGATTAAGTCGTACAAAGAGACAATTAACCTACCCCAGTTGCAAATTGAGATAACATTGACTAGTGGCCATAAAGATATCAAACACGCAGCCTTTCGTGAAAAGAAACTAACCCTCTGCATATACAATGCTACCGATCACAATGAGCGCTTACTGGTTTCCAAGTGGTGTACTGGCGTGCAGTGCTTACAAACTGTGCAGAAGTGTATGAAGATGCTTTGTACCTTTGGCGCACGAATGCGTGAATCAAGTGCACAAACTCCTGCATAGTTCAAGCGAGGAAATCTTCTGCTATAAAATTACAAAGATACAAAAAAGATACACACACACGCACACGCACACACACACACACACACACACATTATATATATATATATATATATATAATTGGTCGGATCGCGTACCATGTGCACTCACCTCTTTGGAGGCAGTACCTCAATAGTTCTCCTTTGTTTCTGTACTTGACTCATAGTGGCAGCTGCGCGTAAACCTAACACATTCGCTGACGATGGAGCATACGCATAACCACGTGCAGGTTGTTTACTCACGTAAGCACCAACACCGCACCGAAGGGTGGTGGATGCAAATGATTTCCTCACAGTTGTGGCTGCAACGCCAGTACTGGCTGCAAAAGCCTGGTGTACAACATTCAGGTAACTATTGTTAACAGAGCGTGCAGAAGACACATTGCCAACACCTAGACCGGTGTGTACTGATCTGATCGTGCTCATAATACCTATAGCAAGCTCAGTATATTGAGCCGAGTCACTTCTGCAAGCAATTATAAAGCTTTACCTATGCGATAGTGCCTATTTATTATATGCATATACATATATAAAGTATTTTTTCGACAAAAAATTATAAAATCTCAAATTCATGACCTCACGGGCCCACAGGCCCACGGCCCAGTGGCCCAGAGTCTCCAATCGCCACAGCCATTCAGGAGTCAGCACATACAGCCATCACACTAAATACCAGCCATGCGTTTTTGCATCATCCGTTTTCTAGAGTACCGAACCTCTCCATATATATACTTAATAATATTAGATATGAGATTGAGTACCATGGCCACATTATGGATAATATTAGATATGACATTAAGTACCATGGCCACATGTAAGTACAGTATGCACATGTAAGTACAGTATGCACATGTAAGTACAGTATGCACATGTAAGTACAGTATAGTAGATACTGTATGTACATGCGATGTCGTGTGACGGCACAGTATGTAAATACATACGTTTCAACAACAAGTAAATATATTTATAATTAGTAGAGTTGAAACATAAAGTACACCTTCTCAGTGTGTTCATCGTAGCAGGTGGGGCTAACTGACGTATATGAACACTTTCCAGCTAGGATTCATTGTCACAGCGATGTTAGTAATCTATAAACCGTACGATAGGCTGTGTATACCCATATGTACCCATATTAACATCCAATGAATGTTGTCAAAAAATACCAGGAAAATTCTTATTGCTTTGAGTTGCAATGGAATGAAGTAGTGTCAATGATTTTGTGTGACGAATGATACTGATAGCACAGTTAACGACATTAGATCGAAAGTTCAATATATCCAATATCATTCTTTGACTCGTAAATAATGTCACTCTTTGACTCTTGATAGTGTATTGTCAATATTCAGTGCTACCAAATGATGATTCTCGACAGTACAACACCACTGCATCATCGTAGCCAAATTCTAATAAAAGCTGGCTGGTATAGTTTCAATGATTCAGTGGAAACATACTGTGCTGAAGGGCAAATATATGTTGGCTGTGCTTGACCACAGGTGTGTAGCTCAGAGTCTTGCCGACTTGTAAGGGCCATTTCTCATGCGGATCCGTGAATTGGGATTATTGGGGATTGAGCTTGTTTGTGAGATGGTATTAGAATATAACGTCGTACAGCGGTCTGGCAACACAAACCTATCGCAACGATACGATGCGGTATATTCAATCACAGAACAGCGCTGTTGCTTGTACGGTATCGCACTGTCGAATGCGGACCAATACACATACGCTCTCACGCCTGGCAATGGCGTGTTTCCTCACTGGATTAGACTATGTTGAGTGTTGGTGGCTTGCGATCTGATGTGCTGCTGTTATAAAATCTGAAGCTCATTTGGGATATAGTCGTGCCTTGATATGTACTACATTCGTTTGGTGTTAGATAGATAAAACGGCGTTCTGCGTGGCAGGGCATATGTTGTCGTCAAACAGGGCCGTTAATAGTCACACCCCTACCGCACTCAGACTCTAATGCATTGACCAGAGTCCCTGTCTGCCCATCTGCATACAGCACATTTCCACTCACGAATAGTCACACACAATTCAATAATGACAAAGGCATTTACTTTATCATCGTATGTTGTGTTTGTATAGATATCGCTTATCTGATGGTATATTGTCAGCTCTAGTTGAGTCGAGTGCGTCCCAATTCTCTACTTTATCAGGGCCGCAACTATGTTCGATTCAGTCTCCTATCTGCTGGTTAGCGCAGCATTACTGTAAGTTCTTGTAGTAGGATCTCATCACCATACGCTGATAAGTCGCGTGGCGGATGTTCAGTTGGGAGCAGTTGTGGACTGCCAATACATATAAACAGAATTGTTGCCATTTGAAAGTCTACGTCCACAAGCGTTGGTGTATGGTTGCTCTGTGCACGATTGCTTTATCATATATATCAACGCAATTGTTGCCATATGAAAATAATCTGCGTTTACAAGTGTTGGTGCATGATTGCTCGTGCACGTTTGCTCTAGACGCACAATTGCTCTATAATATATATACAAACAGAATTGTCGCCACACGAAAGTCCTGCTTCCAGAAGGGTTGGTGCACGAGTGCTTTATAGCTCAGAGGAACACCAAGCACAGTCATGACACAAAGTTTTGATAGAGTGTGACTCCAACTCTCAAAATACTCTTGTCCCGGTTTCAGGTTTATTGTCCCGGTTTCAGGTTTATTGTCCCGGTTTCGGGTTTATGGCCGACTGCGTGCTTGGAATGGGCCACTGAGCGGTATAACATTACACTCTGTCTATCACACACTAGTGCCTTAGGTACAACACATGGAAGCTGCTATGTCATCAATCAACCACACCGGAATGTCTACGGTCGACAGTCTACACCCGTAGGCCACCCAGATCAGCTGAAGTGACACGCGACCCGAGCGAATAGCATGTGCACTATAGGGATGTTATCTAGCAGACCCGTGTGCACCGCACGCCCCAGCATGTCCGCAAACAACCCCTTGTACGACTGAGGGTATATCATCTCCAGTCGCATCAACAGTTCCGTATGCGCTGCGTCGGCTCCGGTAGTCTGGGCGGCGGTGCTTGCACACCCGGTGCGTGAGCGTGGGCGTGTTTCTCGTTTGCGCATCTCTGCAGTGGTGCCGTCTGTCAGCTGGAGTGGCGTATGTCGTGCACATCCACCGGTGGCAGCAGATCCACCTGTGGCAATACTCACACGCACACCCCCATGAGAGGCTTCTCCGTCACACCCACCCCTACAGTCAACACTCATGGCCTCCAACGGTCGCAGCGCCGCGTGTGCACTATCGTGGCTGAGCATAGCGCACGTGCCTTCCCTTGAGCACGTGCTTGTCTCACCGTCTCGTGGTGTGTGCGCGTCAGAGCTAAACCAGTGGAGGTCCCGTCCCCGCTCCAGCGAATCCATACTCCCCACCTGGTCCGTACAGTGCGATGTGATCGTCGGCCCAGAACACACACCGTCTAGTATCGGCTCAGCACTACTAGTCAGTTGCACGGTACAATGGCATGCACACACCTTGTGTGCTTGTGGTATACTCCCCTTACCCACCCCACCCGGTGCACCGCTTAAAGGGCTGTCCGCAGAAGGAGGGGCCGTGTCTGATTCCCCTCTCGCAACTGCGCCCGAAATACACACCGGTTGTACGCACGTACACTCCATGCGATGGGCGCACCCAGTACACCCAGCTTTGCACGCGCACGAGCACATGTGGGCTCGGGTCGTCCCTATTTCGATCTCTCTTTCCCAGTGCTGCACAATAGGCGTCAAGATAGCCCTGGCCATCTCCGAGTCGGCTTGTGGTCCTAAGCTAGTCACATCGCTGGCGGTGCCTGTATTGACACTCGCATCCTGCTGTGGGCGCGCGTGTGTGTGTGTCTGTGCACCTGCTTGTGCCGAGGTAGGGGCAGCACCAGTGGTGTTTGTGGATGCTGGGTTCGCCTCGGCCGTGGTGACGGTTTCGTTGGAATGGATCAGGGCCGAGTGCACTGGGACGTAGCCGTCCAGACGGGTGGCGACTAGAATGACGGTGGGGAACACTCCCAGCCCTAAACAACCGCAGAACGGGACAGTGGCGGTCAGGGGAGTCAATGGGCGGGTCACTCAGTAGATAGGCGTGAGAGGCAAGAGCTACAGCAAACATGTGTTCATGGTGCACCCATGTGATCTATAGGCGTGTATACGAACGTGAAATGTGTATATACGAACGTGATAAAAGCGTATAAACGAACGTGGCAAAAGCGTTTATAAAAGCGTATACGTAGTAGTAGGCAATCTGTGGTGTACAAACGCACATGGCCATGGTAGCCATAGCTACCTCCTTGTAGCCACTACTTATATTCACTCACTTTCGCGGAAGTAGTAAAAGTGTGTGCAGATTGAAGAATGTGACAATGACACCCTTGGTGCACGCATAGTCGCCTACTTATACCCACTCACTGTCACGAAGTAGTAAACGTTTATACTGATTAACGCACACGACGAAGACATCCTTGGTACACGTATAGTCACCTACGTGAGCACAATGTATCCACATACCGACAGGGTGGTGGGCCAGGCGGTACAGTAACGAGTCCTCTACGTGACCACCATCGGCACGTTTGAGCTGAGCAATGCTGTCAGACCCGTTAAAGTTGGACAGAAACCACAGCCCAAACCCAACAAGAGGCGATACGGCGTGTGTGGGTGTGCCTGTGCACGTGTATGTGAGTGAGTGAGTGAGTGAGTGAGTATATATATATATATGTATATATATATAAATAAATTTATAGTGAGTGAGTGAGTGAATGAGTGAATGGGTGAGTGAGTGAATGAATGAGTGAATGGGTGAGTGAGTGAGTGAGAGTGTGTAAAGTGGGTTAGGATTTTGTTGGCGAATGGGTGGGTGAGTGAGCGAGTGCGAGAGTACGAGTGTGAGTGAGTGAGTGAGCGAGAGCGAGTACGAGTGTGAGTGAGTGAGTGAGTGAGTGAGTGAGTGAGTGAGTGAGTGTGAGTACGAGTGAGAGTGTGAGAGTGGGGGGGAGTGAACGAGTGTGTAAGTGGGCTAGGGATTTTGTTGCGCGCGTGTGAGTTGTGAGGGTGTGTGCATGTGCCTTTGCAATTACTAGAGGGTATGTATGTCACGCGTGTATGTGGACAGCTATTAGACGGCATTTCGCTGGCCGTAGGCTACTGCACCATCAACCAACAATAGCCCGGCGCAGACACGCCGGTAACCATATCCGGCATGGGCACACGCAGGCGAGTATATCAAAATGCACAAATAGTAAAAGAAGCGACATCGGAATACGACATATATGAACACTGTGAGAGGTTGTAGATGATCAAGTAGTACACCTGCCTGGATGTATATACTTTGAAACCATCTACACGTACGTACTATGCACGAGGTGACATGCAAAGGCGAATAGACACGCGGATGCACTCTTGTAAAGCCTCTACACGCAACCAAACATGCATAGGAAGACACTGACAAGACACCCGACATACCCAGATGAGGACCGGCGAGCGACAGGAACGTACGACAAAGCGGCAGGAAGGGTCGGAAATGCGACAATGTAACACACAGCCTGACCACCAGCGCACCCTGTGAATGGGCGATGAAGCTGATGGCACAGACGTTGGCCTCACGCTTGGTCCTCAACTCTTGCTCGCACTCGGCAATCTCCGAACAGAGACGGGCCGCCTGTGTACGTGGTTTGGGCAGTAGTGAGTGGAAGTGTGTGTGTGTGCATAGGCAATGGTTAGTGGAAGTGTGTGTGTGTGCATAGGCAATGGTTAGTGGAAGTGTGTGTGTGTGAATAGACGCTTAGACGGGTACTGTATTGGTGGTGTACTCTATCTACATAAGTGGTGTAGTATGCGTTGGTGTGTGTAGCTGGTACTGATGTATCCATACTCACGTGTAAGCTGAAACGCACCTTATGCAACATAGTCTACGGTGCACGAGCGTGCGAGGAGTACTACCGCTGCGTGGGTCATGTACATGCAATAGTGGTGCTGAGTGCGTGGGCATGAGCCTGTGCGAGTATATGACCCCAGGGCTCATCAACACTGCAACGTATACGTACGCGGTGTGTCTACGCGCAGGCTATGGTTATGGTCGTGTGCTCGCACGTGTGTGGGGGCTGTTTTAAGTATACACATTCAATAACATGCGTGATACGAAAGGAGTTGCGACGAACGTAAACGCAAAGCTGATGCTGCGACAGAGGTCGACTGCTTATTGCGATAGAGCATCGCTGTGTGGCATCTACCAATACGTTTGTTAGGGGGAACGCGTGTGTCAGATTCGTATGGTAAAGTTTCAGAAGGTGCGTGGACCATAACTAACTAACTTTGCCAATTGAACAGGTGAGTCTGCATGTACTTAGCTCTGACAATAGGAGCCAGAGTAGTCATGCAGGAATGCGTAATTCGTTAAACGCAATCGATTTGCTTTGCATTCATCTCCCATATGTCGCCTGCCCACACATCGGCGCACTGACACAGGCGCGTATATATTTGCACACGTAGGTACATACGAAACCCCACCAACCCACAAACATAAACGCATGCGTATACCTCTCCCTGCATCCATATTACAGTCACACAGCTATGTAGCACACACACAAACCTATGAGACACACACAAACACCTATGTAACACACACACACATCTATGTATCACACACACACACCTATATAACGCACACATACGCCTATGTAACGCACACACACACATGTAACACACACACACCTATGTAGCGTACACACACACCTATGTAACGCACACACACACCTATGTAACACATACACACACCTATGTCACACACACACACCTATGTAACACACACACACACACACACAACCACCCGGCTGCGGTGGTCCTACCTGTGTGGGCAGTGAGTCGTACGTCTTGTCCTCATTGGCTTTGGACAGTAGCAGGTGCAGCTTCGCGGTCGCGCGCGACCCATTGCGCATGCTACGGCGTCGCAGCAGCGCGGCATACACTCGGAAGTCATACCGCGAGCCAGCAAGGCCATGCACCAAGACCACCACGTGCGTCTGAGGGGTGGCCACGTGTTCGTTGGGTGTGTGCGTGTGTGCCGCCATCTGCAGGTCCACGAGTGTCTGAGCTGGCTGTGGTACTGGATGTTGTGTGCGCGTGTCCTCTGTATGGGTGGGGTCGGGTGCGTGTGGCATCGTCCTAGCATCTTTCCTCGTGCTCGCATGAGGCAACTCAGGCATACTTGTACGTGTGGGGGGACCAGCGTCGTGGCGTGTTCGCGTACACGTGTGTGCATCAGTGCACACGTGTGCCGCGTTTGGCATCGTGTTCCTGTTATACGCATTGGTATGCGAGTCACTCAGATACGTGCACACACCCAACCCACAGCCTCTCCCACGCTCCTTCTCGCGCCTGCGCTGGGCCTGGTCGCGTCTGTGCTGGGTGTGCACATGCATGCATGGTGTGTGTGCGGGGTTGGCCTGCGTCTTGGGCTGGTTCGGTTGGGTGTGCATGTGTCTTTGCTGTGCCACGTGGCCGTACACGTCCTCGTACATCGCCGGCATTGGCGTGGCGTCGAAGGTGTCGTCCAC
This sequence comes from Sphaeroforma sirkka, assembly GCA_001586965.3. Taxonomy (NCBI): domain Eukaryota; class Ichthyosporea; order Ichthyophonida; genus Sphaeroforma; species Sphaeroforma sirkka. The sequence goes on along the minus strand of LUCW03001860.1, from coordinate 77,876 downwards.
TGCGCTCACGAAGGTGCCGCGCCATTCGCAGCGGTGGTTGCATGTTCTATTTATAGATCCATGGATGCTGGCGCTGGAATCGGCCCACGTACTATCTTCTGATTGGCTCTTGGCGGTTTCCGATACCGAGATATATGCGGGAGCGTTTGTCACGCAGTCAGTGCTGGCTGGAATCAGCCCAGAAGGTCTTGCGATTGATTCCAAACTACCTGTGCCACTCCCTGGTTCAAATATGGGGGGTTCGGATATGCCTGTAGTACATTCAGATCCGCTTGCGAGATGGGTACGTCCCAGTGCGCTCGCTAAACCGCGGGTGATGTCTGAACTCTCAACTGTGCCTGGGCTGCCTACAGGTCCAACCTCTGTACCTTTACAGTCACGTGTGCCGTTGTGGATCTCGGGAGGCTCCTCGCTGCTGTCACACCCGTCACTAGTGGTTTCCGTATACGAATTCTTCGTTGCCGCTTGCGCTGGTGCACTAAGGCTCTGACTAAGCAGCTCTGCCTCAAGTGTCCCGCTGTTTTCTTGACTACCACTGCCCCTTTCCAGCGTGTCTTGTTTAAGCTTGCCTTGTTTTTCCCGTGTTCTGTTCTTGAACGCGATCGCATGTGTCGACGCCCCAGGCACATAGGTCGTGTGTGTCTGTGTCCGGTCTCCCACAATCAGTGGGAGAGCCGCATGCGCTGAGCAGTCCGCACAATTCACCCGGCGATGGCTTGGCGAGTGCATGTCCCATTTCTCCTCTATGTGTGTACCAACAGCAGTGTTTCTACTCGCCTGTGCCTGCCCATACACGCTTTCAGTCGTATCATCGGACGCCTTGGCCACCAGTTGTGTGTTGTGCCCTACAAGCGTCTCTTGTTTGGGCATAGCTAGGATGGCTGTGGCACTACGCACCTCACCGCTTGTGGCTGTGGTACTACGCACCTCACCGCTTGTACTCATCCCTGCGTGTGCCTCTACGTGCCTAGTAGTTGTGACAGCATGTCCAGATCCTGCCCATTCAGTGCGTTGCGTGTGCTCTTCGGTCCCAGGCCTAGATATATCTGGGTGCGCGTGTGCAGTACCGTGTCCCGGTATCTGGTCAGAGGTGAAAGCGGAACGGGCGAGCTGATTCGCTGTTGAGTGCATGCTCCGAACCTCAGGAACAGTACCACCTCCCTGCGCAAGCGCATGTGCACGTGCTTGATCATATGCGGCTTTTGTAGCGAGGGAGGCTCGGTATGCCCCCAGAGGAATGTGCTGCCTGTATGCCAGGCAACTGTGGCGAGACGAGAACCAGAATATGTTGAGTTGCTTTATATGGTTGACATTTGCTTCGATCGTCTTCTGAAACAGGCCGTAACGGGCCCATGTCGAAGAGAAGCAGGTGCATGTAGGTAGATGATGCAGATTGCACATGAAAGTGTCACGAGTGCTATGAAGGATAACCACGTAAGCTCACAATCGCTGGTGGACAGGTGAGCTGGGACAACACAACATAGTGAGCAGTATTGCTAGTTGTTTCATAGGCATGGTGTGTTGATAAGTGTTCCTGGCCGGTTAAAAACCATAATGTATCGTGATCAATGCCAGCACTTACTAAGTGATTGCAACAGAGGGCGTAGTAGGAATAAAGGCCACGTGTATATGCTGGTTACCGTTTTGGGCCACGTGAGATTCATACACTGGCACATAATAGAAAGCACAGAATAGGACAAACAAATACGTACTGAACCAAATAGGACAGTTCGGGACAAAGAACTCCGCCGGTACACATAGAGACGAACATACGTCCAGGGCAGACATTTACGGGTGTATATATAGCCCCCAAACAAAATGTGTCGCTTGCTACACACCTGCGTGGGTTGTCTCTGGCCTCGTGCCATGTACTGCTGAGTTGGGTGCGGTAAAAGTTGTGGTGGCGCTGTGTGGTATGTACACGGGATATTACGGAGAATTCATACGGGAGCATGAGCATGTGGGTGAACATTGGTAGACGAATCAGTATTATCTCATAAGAGAGCTTGTAGTACAGCTATCCAGGAGGCATGCCCAAGATCAACAGGCAACCAGTTTAAAGATGGGAGAAACAGTTGTTGGCACAGCTACGTACACCAAAAAAGCATGTTTAAGATAAGCAGTGGCAGAAATATGCCAGAGATCACTTATATGGAACACACGGCATGTACTCAGGGAAGGGGTGCATGTGCGTACCAAATATCGAGGTTGGCGTTGATGAGCCATAACAGGAAGCGGGAAAGACATATGCTTGCGAGAGAGAGCGGGAAAGATATATGCTTGCGAGAAAGAGCGGGAAAGACAAATGTTTGCGAGAAGAGAGGGAAAAAGACATATGTTTGCGAGAAGAGCGGGAAAAGACATATGCTTGCGAGAAAGTGCGGTAAAAGACATATGCTTGCAACAAGAGCGGGAAAAGACATATCTCCTACGAGAGATAGAGTGGGAAAGACATATGCTTGCGAGAAAGAGCGAGAGAGACATATGCTTGCGAGAAAGAGCGCCAGATAGAGTGGGAAAGACATATGCTTTCGAGAAAGAGCAGAGCGGAAAGATCATATACTCATGAGAGAGCCAGGAGAAAAGACATATTACGCTTGCGAGAAAGAGCGGGAAAATTACATGCCTGGCGAGATAGAGTCAGACAAGACATATCATTACGCTCGCTTAGAAAGAGGGGAAAACCATATCTTACGAGAAAGAGCCAGGAAATTTCATTACTTGCCTGATAGAGTCGGAGAAAGACATATCTCTGGAGAAAGAGCCGAGAGATACATATGCGCTGCGAGAAAGTGCATCAGATAGAGTCGGGAAGAAAGATTATGCTTTCGAAAAGAGCGGGAGGAAGACACATGCCTTGCGAGAAAGAGCATATAGACATATCTTGCGAAAGAAGAGAAAAAGACATATCTTGCGAGAAAGTGTGGAATGAAAGACGTATGCCTTATGAGATAGAGTGGGCAAAGACATATGCTTGCGAGAAAGAGTGGGAAAGACATATGCTTGCGAGATAGAGTGAGAGAAAGACATATGCTTACGAGAGAAAGAGCGGAAAAGACATATATCTTGCGAGAAAGAGTGGTAAAGACATACGTTTGCGAGAAAGAGCGGGAAAGACATATGCTTGCGAGAAGAGTAGGAATGACATATGCTTGCGAGAAAGTGGCTGAAACAATCGAAAGAAGTGCGCAGAAGCCTCACACATGGACACACTCAGGAGCACAGCAAGCACTTGTACCATGTACATACATGTGCCATGGTCTTCGCAATTGAGTCGAGGTAGACGCAGCGGTCGGGCGTGAAGTCATCGCTCATCTCCACAAACAGCGCGCTCAGCTGTCGGCTGAGGGACGTCAAATGCGCCACAATCACTGCGTACACTCTCTGCTCACGCGCACGTCTACACAACCCATGGTCACGCTCTGCAGTACACACTCGTACCACGCGTTGTGGGGTGTCTGAGTTGGGTTCGCTCGCATTAGTAGAAGACTGTGGGGCTGCTTTGGCCCCATCGGGACCCAAACGGTCAGTGGGTGTTTCTAAAGTGTTGAGTGGTGCGTGTGTTCCGTGTGGTGCGTGCGACTCATCACTGGTCTGATCCACACCGCCGTCACCATGGCAACCCGCCTGCACGGCACGTTGCACCGCTGACCACAGCACATGCTGCAGCTGCTCATAGTAGTCCGAGTGTTTGGGCTTGCGCTCTGGGTAGGGAATACCCTGAGTGGTATGTGGTTGTCTGTGGGCCTCACGGGTGGTGTGTGCGTGTGTGGGCTTGCCCTGCATACTGTGTGCGTATGCACGAGCGCTGCCAACTGGGTTCTCTGGTTGTATGCGTGTGTCATGCGTGTCTTGGTCGTGTGCGTCGCCTGATAATACACCTGCCTTGTATGTCTTTGGGTCTGAACTATCTGATTCATCAGTGCCTTCTCCTGGCCTCTCCGGTTGATGCATTCCCAAGACTTTCACCTGCACCGGTCCTATTTCCTCGAGGACGGGTGTGCTAGGAGTACGCTCATGTTCATATAGGAGGATAGGGATGCGCACGTGTTCGCCCTCACGACAGAAGTCGTTCGCATGCTTGCGCGCCAGCTTGTGGTACTGATGGCGCAGCAATCGAAACTGCCGCACCAATGCACGTACACAAGTGGTGTGAGTGAGGACCAATGAATCCAGTGTGTGTATGTCGGCCGCATCGCATATGATATGTGTATCTGTAGGCGTATCGGTGGCCTGAATAGCTGGGCGAGTGACAGTGCCAGTGTCCGCGCGAGCGGGTATGCTTGCGGGTACGTTTATCGACGAACCCGCACCTGCAGACACACCTGTGCGTGCGTGAATCGTATCATAAGACTTCGCATATGACTGGATGGATGTATCTGTCGTGATAGATTCGGCTTTTGATGGTATGGCTGGTACTTCTGTTGTGCGTTGGAGTGTCAGACCCGACAGCGACGCACACACCGTCAGTTCAGCCGTGGCAAAGTGGCGGTCGGGCAGCAGTATCTCCAGGGGGGTGGGGCGTACTATGGAAAGAGTGACAGAGGTGTCAACAATGGCCGAGCGTAACGGTCACAAGTACTAGGGGAGGGGGGTTAAGGAAAGAGTATCGGGTTTCCGATGACCAGAAGTCAACCGAAATCACCAGGCAGCGACAGCAACAAGCGAATCGAAAGTATGCGACGACGGACTCCGCACACTTTGACTACGATGCTTGCCCATGCAAGCAAGCATTCACTCAGGTGTAGAAGAAGTGGGTAAGACACGCTACTCAACGGAACATAAATGCCACTGACATATACACGCATCGGTGACGTGAGCAGTGCTCACCTGCATGCATGAGTTTGCGGAGGGTCACGCGGCGAGTGCCGATCCGTGCGTGGCTGCCCTTGGCCGGTTTATTTCTGCGAATGAAGATTAAATATAGTGAATACCACTGGTGCATTGACGTTGAATGAGAAATGGGTACCAAACGTCGCACCGGGGAGCTTGCAAGCAAACAATAAAACATAGAAGGACTCAATGCAAGCAAGTAATAAAACATGGCAGGGGTGACCCGGAGTGTAGTTGACAGAGTGACACGTTGTAGTATAGGGCAGTGCAGGTTAGACTACCGATCTGAATACAATTCCACAATCACAGGTGCACCAATTCACCAATTGACCAGTGGAGGGGGTTACTTTGCTCGTCTAAGAGAACACTTGCACTCAACCTTGATGGCATACGAATGTATATCCAGTGTATCATGTTTGCCCACAATCAATAAAATCCAGACACACACATGTGCGTGACATACGCACAAGGCTCATTTGTTTCTGACAAGTGTGGTCTTGAGTATCAAATACGAACACATGAAAATCCACACCCATAGATGTGGATTTCATATGGTTGGATGCTGCATCTAGTACTTACCCTTTGGGAATGGACTCGTCAGACACATAGTACACGTTCAGCAGTAGATCCAATTCGATGGCGTTCACTTCTGTGCTGAGCTATTTAGAGTTGAGGCCAACCCAAAATCTCACGTTAAGACCCCAACAACAAAACATGGTTACACGCGCATGCGTGCAATGGTCACTCTCACACTCAATACTTTATAGGCCCGTGATCACTGAACCCATGTATATCTGTGTATGCAGGCGAACCGATGATACACTCTCCATGGTGCGCAACGTACACAAATTGATTGAATTCAATGCTCACGACTAGAAGCATATCCGACTAAAGAATAAAGTATTGTTAAGCACACACATCAAAGTACGTATCCTTCACTGTAAAACACCCAGATGCACATGTGCACAAGCGTGCGACTAGCCGGTTTCCCAGTGTAACTACCAGACGTACCTTCATCACATCGCTGATGGCAGTGCTGGCGCGAAAGTGGACGAGATCGCAGAGTTTGGTTTGCTCTCTGCAGCGTGACGAGGATTAAAAGTGGGGGTGCATTACTGTCAATAACTATGAGGTGGGCGCTGGTAGTAGGCCAAACCAACGCGAGTGTATACCATCTGGGCAAGGCGGGTATTGTAACTATGTGACCAGTCCAGCTTGTACGAGCTCAGATAGTTCTGGACACTTTAAGTCCAAAAAGGCCCCCCACGGGACAGTTTATCGCGCATGAACCACAGTGCGGATCAGTCACACACACGGTGTAACATATAGTGTGGGAGTATATCGCAATACGAAATGCTGCGCTACAACACTAGCAGCAGCGGCCTGGAATCACATCCCTTTGGCACAGGCCCAATTGGTTTACTCTTGGCCCGAGTAGATGTTGCTAGTGCGTTTCGAGTGCTCAGGTCTTGTGTATGTTCGGATCTCTTGTCTCCGTAGACGTATGTCGCATGACGGTTTCATGCGGCAAGCAGGTTCTTATAATAAACGAACACTCTGCACTATGACAGGTCTGGTCTGGTCCTACACGTATGCGAGAGCTGTCTCAGTGCGTATGTACTCCCTCTGTGCGGGTGGTATTTATATGCCTGTACGATACACCTGACCTCGTGTTGTGTCTTTGACCACTGGTGCTGCGTATTCATGTGCAGTATAATATGTGCACATTCATCTGTCATTTCTGTGGCCCTCTGCATAGGATTCAGTAGCGTAAGCATACCACACCAGCACTCACCTGCCAAAGCGCGGGGTGAATGTAGTGCTGCAGAACCCATGCTTGTCCGGCGTCAGTGTGGCTGGCGCCACGTTGTTGTTCGACTGAAACAGGCCGAAATGAGCCTTGATCTCCGAGGTACCTGGTGCATGTTGTGGAGTGTACGTCTTATCATCGGACGTGCTTGTTTAAACGGTTCCATAGGGAAATCAGAAGTTAAATGCCGAGATGCTCTACGGAGGTATCGTGAAAAGTGGGTTCGGAATTGAAAGCATGATAGCAACACGATGGACAAGGAAGATCGACTCCTGCAAGGGGTATCCATAAATATGTAAATGCTTTGTATCCATAAATAATGTATACACATTCAGATAAGAAGACACACCTATACACATTCAGATGAGAATACACACTAGTATGTGATAAAATAGTTGTCTCAATACATGACCTATACACATTCAGATATTTAGACACACTAGTATGTGATGATATAGTTGTGAGCGCATACACAATGCAGAGCCGAAAACGATGACAAAATGAAATGAGTGCTCATTCTTCTGTGTATTAAAGCCTCAGAGTTCAAGCTTCTGTTATGTGATAACATTATCTAACATTAACTGTTTCAGGTCTATTGATTAAACCCATATATCAGTCAAATTACAAACATACCTTCAGGTTCAATAGTCGGGACGTAACACTCAATGTCCGCATCCACGAGACTCTTCGGTTCCATGCGCAACTCAATATAGTAGTATCTAATCAGAGAGTGTTTGTTTTAATCATGTCAGGACACTATAACTGTTTTACCCCTTGTTTTGTCTCGCCCCTGGAATATATATACAAATAGTCACACACCCAAATATCTACATATACATGTATATATATACACATACACATATACGCACACACATGCACAGACGCACACACACCCCACACCTACACCCACACCCACACCCATTTACCAAATAACCCAAACACTCAAGGAATCACACACACACACACACACACACACAGACACGGACACAGACACAGACACAGACACAGACACAGACACAGACACAGACACAGACACAGACACAGACACAGACACAGACACACACATATATATAAATACATATAGATAGTTATATACATACATGTACACTACTACACATATATGCATATGTACATAAATACACACAGACACACACACACAGACACATTTATATATATATATAGCATACATACACACACAAAACATATATATATATATATATATATATATATATATGTATATATCTGTACACAGACATAGACACACAGACACGGACACACAGGACACAGACACACACATTGCATCATTATATATATATGTATATATATATATGCATATGTATATGTATTATAATATATTATATGTAATAATATGTATACATATATATATATATATAATAATATTGTTATATATATATATATATATATATATAATATATATACATGCATTCCCACATTATATATAATACACATTTACATGGATTGATACATATGCACATATAATGGCACATATCAATAAAACCAACGCATCATACGCAACACGTCACATCAATCATCATCATCATCATCATCATAATATTATATATTATATATATATATATATATATATATATTATTATATTATATTATATATGCAAAAACATGCATGCATAATGCATTATACATACACACACATACACACATCATCATCATACACGTCATCATCATCATCATATCATATATATTATACATATACATGTATTATATTATGCATGCGTATATATATATATGTATATATATATGTATTATATGCATTATATGTACATACATACGTACATACACATGCTATTACGTACATACATAATTACGTATATGCATATATATATATATATATATATATATATATATATATATATATATATATATATATATATATATATATATATATTATAATATATATATATATATATATATATATATACATATATATATATATATATATATATATACATATATATATATTATATATATACATACATACATACATGCATACATATATATATATATATATATATATATATATATATATATATGTATATATGTATATATATATATATATATACAATAATACACCTCTATATATAGTGTTATGATAGTTTTATATACTTTCATATGTATACATATATATCCTTGTCTTAATATTTGCATCTGCCGTCTAAATCGTTCGACTCGTAAAACTATACACACACCGTGGTCTTCATTTCCTTACCCCTATGTGAAACCGGTTCGAGTAGACAAAATCCTAATAGGCCCACGGCAATATCAATTTGTGCACGCACTAGCGCACTCTCTTGATTGCCAGCCATATCCGGTCTATAAACAGTAACCGATTCACTAAATTACTAAAGCTATTCCATTGAACTATCAGGCGGTGAGTCGTGCACACTGATGCATCTGAGGTGTTGTGATTTGTGAGGCATTTGACACAAGATATCTATGCATATCAGGACTACTGATAATCGTTACATTCCATATATGCATACCATTCAGGGGGAGACCTGGAATGAGCCAGGAATGTACCGTTTATCACATTTGTTATCGTTCCGATCTGACGATTGGTCATCCATTTTTTGATTTTCCCATTTACGACAGCGATGTAAATAAAAACAGACAATTTTTAAATGCTCTATGAACTATTTACATACAATGCCGACAAAAAAAATTAGAAACATGTGCGCGGCCAGGTGAAAATAAGAAACCCTGTGAAATGTGTACCGGCAAGCTATCCATAGCAACAAATGCCACAATTACACGGAATTAACGCTGGTTGAGTCTGGCTCTGAGTCTGAGGTTGCGCAGTCGGCTCGTAGTGTATTTTTATCGTATGGTGATATGCATCCGGTGAGCCTTGAATAGTATCAACCGATTAAAAGTAGTGGATATTCAGAATTCCAGATATACCATGTCGGTTGGCGAAATCAGACGATTTTGAATTTCTTCACCCCTCTTCACCATGCGGACGTGTGTTGTGTGCAACAGCAAACCAGCGACATGTCAGTGCCGTTGTAAAACTAGGGCTTTCTGTTCGCGACAGTGTCAGGTATGTTTAATCGTTACTAGTCTACCTGTGATGGCAGTCTATCGTAAGAACTTCAGCGTAGCCGTGAATGCAGATGCAGAGGAACCCGATCATATCACTTATACAAAAAATATCTGGTATTACCATGAAGCATAGCTTATAAGGCCTAGCAGCTATAGTTGTATACTGTATGTAAAATTATGTATTTTTTATTACGATTTTGATTCTGAACGCTTTAGCTCTGTGTAGATAAATATGCAGGTCGTATACGCATCGTGCCATACACAACGATAGAAAACTATAATGTTCCATATCCTCAGGCTGCATTGCACTGTTTATATCCGTGAATGTCTGTTTCAGTTTTTTCACGTTTCGTCTTATATCGAAGATTCAATTCGAGTGGTGATATCTTCTAGTGACAGCTAAATTGGGTGCACGTGCGCTTCGACCACACTCCTGCAGGTATGTGCTTGTGTACGTAGTGTATGTTCTCACTAATGTGCAGAAAGTCTCGTTCTCTTCAGTTTCACTGCCAGAAACCTACTTAGGCCACATAGTAATTAATCCGTGTCGTACCTTCTGTATCTTTACCTTGTAGGTAAAAGACTGGAAGGAACTGGGTCATAAAGGTCGCTGCCCGCGGAAGAGGAAAGTATGCCTTGAGGTATGAAAATCTCAGGTTGTATCGCTTATTGAAATTACGAACTCTATCGCTTCTTTGGAACTGCGCAGGCTCGCAGACGATACATTTTGATAAACAATGTATATCATTTCTGCAGCATCACTATAGCCTAAGCATGACTATAGCCCTAGCATAACTATAGCCTAAGCATAACTACAGCCCAAGCATAACTATAGCCCAAGCATAACTATAGCCTAAGTATAACTATAGTCTAACGGCCCATAAATTATAAATCTGCTTCCGAGAATATTTTGAGCGAGGTTGATATGAATTCAATTGTTCACTTCTATCACCATACTGAGACAGAGCATCTTATTGCCGCAGGTTTGTTCTGTTGCGTGGGGCTTTCCATTCAATACGCAGTATAGCTGCATCACAACGGTTTACAGAATAGCTGCTCGGTCGAACTCTGAAGTTAGCTGTAATATCTTCGTAGCTGGTCTTTGTGTCCACTGCTTTATCTACACTTTCTCGACACTCGGCCCTTCACGGTGTACTGGTGCACTGTCTAGCATTGCGGCTTAAGGTTACTCGCGATTGTATGCTTATCGTTTGCGCAACTCCCTAATTGAATCATCTACTGTTTTGTTTCATCCGTAGAAGGGCTCTACACCGCGAAGTCTCCTCAAGGCGGGGGAACCATTGTCCAAGCTTGTGAACACACAGCATGTACCTGTGAATACGGTGATGCCCGTGATTGCAACAGCAACAGCAGACATACTATACAATCCGCACCGTCAAGTGGGCGATAAGAATACTTCAGATGCATACGGCAGCACGTGCAAGGCCTGTGTGGGATCTGGGTCAGATGGGCTGCTTATAGACATTAGTAAAGCCAGCCCATACACCAAGTCGACTGATAGAGCAATGGGAAAGGGGGATCGCGTCGTTGTTGTAGACTCAGTCGTATGCACAGACCCGTATTGCCAAATACCATGCAAGGAGTGTACACAGGCATGCACGGATGTAGCGTGTCAAATGCAACAACTACATCCACCACAACAGCCACAACAGCTACACCAACTACAACAACTACACCAACAGCAGCTGAACACCAAACAAGTGGGGCGACACAACTACAATCGGGGCGGTGTGGAAAAGGCCAACGTTCGAGTGGTTGGAAACGTCTTGTTGCATGATTCCGAGTTTGCGGTGCCAGCGAGTGTGTTCCCGCCGTTCAAGACAGGCAATGCCACTACAACGTCAAATGTGAGCACTGACACCAACACAGCGATATACACGCCACACGAGCTGTCATGCGTACCAACGGGACTGGGCACCGACAGTTCAACGAGAAATCCCGATATACTGAGCCTGACGCACAATGTGTCGGTGAAGAAGTTCAGGCGGTCGCCACTGGAAGCGATTCAGAGACATGTTGGGTTTGCCCAAAATATGATTTGTGAGACAAACCACCGCGAGGATCCGAAATTCACAGAGTTGCACACAGGTACGAGTACAGGTACACTTTCTAGTGCGAGCCCTACAACTAGCAACACGAGCGAGAGCAATCCAGAGAGCAAGGAAAGCACGTGCTCTCCAGGGCCTGAGTGGTCGGACGGTGGTAGCGGTGGTGGCCAGCCAATCAAATTGCAAGGATCGGGCCAGCATGCATGCCATTGGACGGGTTGTGGGTGGCGGTTCCACAACAAGTCTGGACTCGAGAGGCACCAGCGAATACACACCAAAGAAAAGCCGTACAGCTGTCCGAAGGAAGGGTGTGACAAGAAATTCTCCCAGCGCCATCATGTCAAGGCTCACTGTGCATCCGTGCACGACGAGGTCAAGGCGTGGCGGTGCTCTATGGACACGTGTGGCAAGAGCTTTTCGCGCAAAGAGAGTCTCACCAGGCACGAGCGTACGCACAAGTGAAGTGAGATGCAAGCGGGTGCAGGTACTGTGCTGTGCCGAGAAGGGGTGTGCGGGTGTTACAATGGGGTCGTCGCCTGTAAGAGTAGATACTCTGTCGCATTGTCGCCTGTACCAGTACGCACGAAGAGTCGATCGCTTATCTCCATAGGTCGCCACACATAGCTTCGGCAGCACGGGCGTGTACACGCGTGTTCGCAGCTGCGCATGGGCGCTCGATGTAGGCACACGCCTACGGCTGTCTGATCGATATGGCGAGAAGAAGTGCGGTGTTCTACTGAATGTGGCGGCAGCTGATAGAACCAGTGCTCGCACACAACAATACTGTAGGTTCTGACCAATCTGTATAGAGTGATTGATGCCCTAACTAAAGCGACACATGGTCTTGGAGGTACTGGCCAGTAGTCAGTACTTACGCGACCACACTGTGCACAGATAGTGCATATGGCACAGGATATCACACATGCATATTCTAGTACCTCGGAATGAGGCCGAGAGGAACGATATATGTGATCTCAACAATGAAGTGGAGTGAGCGCCCCGGCTTCACAGATCCTCGGGATGTGCAATAACGTACGTGATGAGAGACTAATAGCACTACAACATTTAGTCGACATTCATACAACCATGTCATGGTAATATCATGGTGATGTCACCAACATAAAATTGCTATATAACTATATAACCTGACAAAGTCTGCTTTACACCATTAAGGTGTCATACGTTGCCTCTTCGTATGATTTACTCGATTTGCCTTCTTGTGTAGGTAGTGTTTAAGGTGTTTTAATCAAACCGAGCACTTTATTGGGGTACTTTGAATATTTATGTGTTGTGTAAGTAGTGTTTAAGGTGTTTTAATCAAACCGAGCACTTTTTAGGGTTACTTTGAATATTTATGTGTGCAAGCATCCAAGTAGTGTAAATTCTATAAGCCAGACATTCAGCAGTCGTCGCACAATCCAAACTGGCTACATACAAATAGACATCAAAGTATCAACACTGACAACCCCTATCAAATACAAATTTAATTCACACAAAATACCGGGTCGTAACACAACTAGCGAAGATTTTCACGGCATAGCCGCGTTATAACTTTAATGTCACCGCATGCATCGAAGTAATGGCAACGTCCCTGTGCATACTAATCCCTTGGGGCTGCTGCATATCACCCAGCACACGTGCCTTACTCCGTCAGACCTTCTCAAATAGATAGAAGTGTTCCTGCTTTGTGTACTGGATACCTTTGCCCTGTGCAATCAAGTAGTCCGTCGACATCTGCGCTTGCACCTTCGCGGATTTGGGCACAAAGTACTCATCCAGGTTGTTCGTGAGTATCTCATACTTCCTTTCCTTCACACCTGTACTAACCGATGTTCTATGACTAACCGATTTGAATTCGTCTGTTGTCTCTGATACGGAAGTATCATTATCATCATCTATACTTTCTGCACACTTCTGGTTGACAACACCCACTAATTCGTAGTCTCTGTCCAGCGCTGCAACACCAGCGTCGCCATGGCTATCATTAGCCAGCAGGAGCCCGCCTCTTGCCAAATAGGGCTTACACGCTCTACCTACCAAACCAGCATACTGCGAAATCAGCAAATCGAAACTATTCTCCGGCTCGCCGATTTTGGTAGTATAATCCAGTCCATAGAATACGAGGTTACAAGGTTCGATATATTCCTTGCGCATGTGCACAAATGCGTAGTTTTCAGAAACCTTGAAGAATGCCTTGGCACGCTTATCATTGTCGACGTAGACCAAATCGGGGATTACAAACGAAGGTGTCACATGTACGTAGCTTCCAGCATACATGGCACGTTTAATAGCGTACTTGTGAGCGACAGTACGGAAGAGATCAAGACGTTCTTCGCCCTTTTTAGCGAAGAAATTGGTGTACAAATCGGTGATGGCTACCACCGCACGCTTTGCTTTCACAGCTGTCGTTCTTTTTGCAGCTTTAGGCATGGTAATGGTTGTTGATTGGATTGATAATCAAATAAGCAATGGCGTCTGTATTATCACTAACTCGAAGCACAACAACGTACATAGTCCACTGCCTATTACGTCACACCATTAATATCTGCCAAATATTATAACCCAGTGTAACTATACATACAACAATCACCCAAGAGTTCCAAATTGCAAAGTTGGAACTAAATTACAGAATGGCTGAAAGGCACCATTGTATAGTACACTTCGTGGGTATTTTAATGCGTTTTCATATCATTAGGTTGAACTTCATGTTATCAAAATCGATTAATATAATACAAAGCTATAAACACTACTAAGATGACAGCTAAAGTGCAGTGAAAGTACGCATTGTATTCTATGTGCGTATCACTCTAAGCGTCTCGATACATTTCAGCAGCAACAGCCTACTATTTAGCTAAATACTCATACACTCGCGCTATGTGCTACCGTACGACTGTACATGTGTACGACTCAGTGACAGAGACAGAACCATACAGGAGAGTAGCTGAGAAGACCAAAACGCGTTAAAAAATTTATTATAAATTATCATTGGCTATCATGACATTCTGCAAGGCGTCCTTCATTAGGCCAATGCTCCCAAAACGCGACGATATATTTAACGGGGTCTTTATCTGCGCAAAAAACATATGACAAACAGACGGCAAAAATACAATAAAAAACAACACCGGACTGACCGGAGAGGTTTCCGGAACTGTAGGAGTTCATTTTACTCCCGAGGGCAATTCCCGTCTCGAGAGACGGTGTCGAGTAACAAGTACTGAACCTCACCCTCGCAAAAAAAGGACTGAGGTGACGATTGTGGACTGTGGTCTGTGGACTGTGGAGAGTATGGGGCTATGAGCTCTCTTCTAGAGAGAGAGAGAGAGAGAGAGGCGCTGGACTGCTGGTCTGCTGCTCTGGCCCTTTAACATTCACCTATATTTGGGTTTTTCGTCCTCTTTTGTGTAGATTTGTCTTGTTGATGTCAAAATAACACGAAAGAGGAAACAGTTCGGTAGTCAGAAGTAAATAAAAGAGGGGTACATATGCACTAGAAATATATATATAGAATATAGGCACTGGGTATTACCAGGCAGACGGTCCTATATCCTCGATCTTTGCAGGCCATAATAGTGTGACCAAGTGGTCCAAAACCCAAACTCGCCAGAGAGAGGGCACATTCCGGACACTTTCATTTCCATTGCTTTCTCGTTGTGAGTTTGTGGCCAGTGACACCGATACGTGTCAAAACGAGTAAACGACAGTATCACAAGAAGAGGGAGAAGAAAAAAAATTCAACAACATAAACAATCTTCCATCTGATGCGCGATTGTGCGATATGAAAAAATATACTAAACACGAGAGCAGAAGGTAGTTGCTGAGCATATCGGTCACACGTAGACAGCATACAGAGTATTTAGTAGTTGTAAACTAGCAAGACAAAAGATGCCTTCTCTCCTTAACAAAGTCGACCCTGAGGGGCTCCTAGAATACTCGGTAGTCTTCACCGACCGTGCCGTGAACCACATGTCCGCCAACTTCCAGCAGGTAATGAATCAGATCAGCACCACGCTAAAGAAGGTATACAACGCAGAGACAGTGGCGGTCATCCCAGGCACAGGCACCATCGGCATGGAGTCTGTTGCACGCCAGTTTGCGCAGGATAAGAAGTGTCTAGTTATTCGCAATGGATGGTTTTCGTACAGATGGACGCAGATCTTCGACATGGGACACATTCCTAGTGAACATAGCGTATACAAAGCATCGCGTACAGAGGACGCCCACCAGGCACCTTTCCAACCATACAATATCGACGAGATCGTCGCTGCCATCAAGAGCGAGAAGCCCAGCGTTGTCTTTGCCCCTCATGTAGAGACTTCATGTGGTATGATCCTGCCCGATGACTACATCACAGCTGTCGCTGAGGCCACGCACAGTGTAGGAGGTATCTTCGTGCTGGATTGCATTGCCTCTGGAACTGTCTGGGTAGACATGAAGGTAACAGGTGTAGATGTGCTTATCTCTGCACCCCAGAAAGGATGGAGTGGTACACCTTGTGCCGGTTTGGTGATGATGTCGGCACGTGCGACTGAGTTGTTGGAGACTACCACTAGCTCAAGTTTCAGCATCGACCTCAAGAAGTGGGCACAGATCATGCAAGCGTACGAGAACGGAGGCCACGCATACCACGCTACCATGCCCACAGACGCACTGAGATGGTTCCGGGATGTTATTGTAGAGACAGAGGAATATGGCTTCGACAAGGTGAAGGCTAATCAGATTGAGCTAGGTAAGCGTGTGCGTACATTGCTTGCGTCCAAGGGCTTCAAGAGCGTTGCCGCCGAAGGGTTCGAGGCACCCGGTGTGGTAGTGTGCTATACCGAAGACGCGAGCATCAAGAACGGAAGCAAGTTCAAGGCCGCTGGTCTGCAGATTGCCGCAGGTGTGCCCCTTGCTTGTGATGAGCCTGCTGACTTCCAAACGTTCCGATTGGGTTTGTTCGGCCTGGATAAACTCAAGAATGTCGACCGCACGGTGTCGAATCTAGAGGAGGCCATAAACACGTTCGCTTAGATGAATTGCGTGTTATGAAGTAGGTTATGATATAAAGTATGTATTTATATCAAGTGTACATTCTGGCCGTGGATGCGCTGTACACGTGCGAGCCATCGTCTCTAAATATATATTGTAGCAAGGCATGATGAATTAACCTACTCTCTACTTTCGAGGATTTTCACTACGCTTATTGTACCGGTGGGCACGCCATATGTACTCAGTGATGGTTGTTTGACCTGATGTTGAGGCCCGACCCAAGTATTCTAGACAGCAAGTGTGTCTCGTTGTGTACGAATGTATTCAGCCGATTCATATTCTATACTTGTAAACGTAATGGTGTGAGCAATATCCGAAGCTGTACGACGTTTTAAAACAACATTGCCATCTCATCTCGAAACTTCTCTCTCAGACACTTATAAAGCTCGGCCAGATGAGACTATATCAATTGCTAAAGTTTATTTTCCGGTATCTACTGAGAATTTGTTTCTGTTCTGGTGTGCGTATATATATATATATATATATAGTTGCCCTGTGCCACAGGCATCCACTCAGGAAGCGTTTCTGTCCGGTGCACATACATATTTTATAGCTGCACAATGCCACATATGCTGCGATTTACTTAGTCTTCTGAAAATTGAACAAGAAGGCTATGCGATTTAACACAAACAGTGAAATTTCGAGAGAACTTAAAAAGTTTGGTATGTAGCAAGTGGAAGGAACCCGCCTGCCGTCCAGGAGTGCGCTTGTCATTCGTCTACAAAAATTGGTTTGTGGCATACATACACATTCTTGAGACCAATCTTGTGACAATCTTTATGGACTATGTATTTATTTGAAATAGGCTGATACCACCGATTGGCTACATATGATAGGACTCGACATATGTATCCCACACGCACACTGGATTTACGAATATGAACAAAAGAGCGCTCCTGGGACAGATCACGCGCAGAGAAGATCGCGAGGTGTACGAGGAGGGTATAGGACAATCGAAATTACCGGTAGCACGGTGCATATGGCCAGCTGCGTGTTAGCTAGGGTCTACTGTATGATAGAGTTCTCGTAAGCGTGTCCGTTTGGGATACATTGTGCATATGTTTTGTGACCGACCATTTGGGAAGGCAGTACAACAAGGTATGGACTAACAATCACACACCGGCTGTGCAGCTTAGTATATAGGCTGGCAACGCCTACTGCGAGCATAGTACAGTCAAACACAATAACTAATCCAGCAATAATGAAGTATGAGCATATGTATATGGTTATAATGAATCAGTGAGCGCGGTTTAAGGGATTTCCGAACGGCTATAAGTGTTTCTCGCAACTGCATCGTGCCTAACATTATGAATATCACACCCCTATACCAGCACGCTCCCACATATGAGCATGGGCACTACAATACAAAAATACTATTGCGTGGAAGCGAACAGTACATTAGTTTAGTTTATTGGCGTTGTCCAGGAGCGTTCAGCATACACTGAGCCCATTTCTGCTTCGCTCGGGATGCTAAAAGGCTCATGCGTGCCTTCCGATCGGCTACTAGAAACGACCTCAGAAGAATTCACACTCAGTACATACGTCTGTCATCGGACTATCGACACGCCTGAGATAAGCGGATGTGCCTCTGCCCAAAGCTCAGTGCCACCTTGGTAGGTATGAACATCTGTCGAGTTATCAAATGCGATCCCTGAACCATACGTACCCTTATAGTGGTGGCAGCGCCTGTTCCAACATGGCCGATGTTTAGAAAATCTGGATACGGCCACTGCGCAGTAAGCAGTTGACGAACTCGGGTTGCCCTACATATACACACGTGCATCGGAGCAAGGCAGAAAGTACAATTTGCCGGCGACTGTGTGCCCTATATTCGACCAATGGACCATACCCTCCGGACTCGTCCCTCGGTAGTTGGGCGGGCGAGTTGGCATACCACAGGCGCATATTGTTACAGAAACTGGACGTGTCGTCTGTTCACTGGAGTAAAGGCGACGTGCCGCGGAGCATGCTAATGTGCCATGCTGTTGTTACCTGAACGTGAACGTGACGCGATTACCACAGGCAACTGTGAGTAGGACTTAACTAACCACCGCAGTCGATGGGGAATGTACTGTGCTGCTCTGCTGGACTGGCGTACTCTGCCCAAACACAGTATACGTTACAACCTCTGCTGTCTTGTATGTCCCGTATGTATCTGTGGGTTGTTTCGCCCAGTAAATGCGTAACCATGCTTGCGTGTCTAGAGCTGCCATCTGATAGGCGACAGTTCTTGATTCTCCGGTGGGTTGGTTAAACGTGTACGGCGACGCTCTTGACCTGTGCTCGGCCATATTTTAACGCTAAATACTTTACACTGGTGGAGCATGCGCGTGCGTGCGTGAGTGTCCGTGTTTGTGAGTGCCTTACAGTACACCACTCCGCAACCACTGGTTATGATACGAGTGAACAGTTAAGCTCGGCGCCGAATTCTATAAATAGAACAGCCATCTAAGCCAAGCATCACTCACCCTAGAGCCTCACTTCGGGATCGGGTCACACCAGACCAAGTAGCCGACGTTGTGGTGGAGTTAGTCACACGGACTAGCGCAATACCCCAGACACTCAAGTCCATAAAACACGCACCTCTGTGATATGTGGGCAGGACATGAATTGTCCATTCGTCTTCCAAACAAGGACTTTCCTGGCCCAATGCACCAACTTGATATGGTCCCGGCCCTTCACAGACTTATCTCCAAACTACTTGACAGCGCATTTCCAGTACGCTCTCAGATAGCACTATGGCCCACAGGAGAATACCCCACAAGCACAATGGTAGCACTTACAACAGGACGATTCCAGTGTGTGCCACTATCGCATCAGATGTTACTATAGGACAACATACAGGATAATCATGATGATCAAAGCCGCCGACAGAATCAAAATGGCGTAGTACTGCTTCTTGTCTGTAGGCGCAGAGGGCAGGTGAGAAGGAGAATCGTCAGTGGAATGCGTTGTCATGGCAACTCAATCTATGAGCAGCACTAAATGGATATCTTGAGCAGAATTGCGTCAAGCGTGTACACCGCAAGCACGGCACCCGTAAGCACGTATGTATAGGTTAACAACTGTTGTCATGACCATCATTGTGCTAGTACAACTAACACAAACACACCTAGACATTGGCATGACTACGCTGCATACTCGCATGCTGGCAGGGCAACCAACATCTTGATATAGGTATACAGAACTTTAGTTCGGACGAGAATGACCCGTTTATTATCCAGATACTGCTACCATGACACAGGTGAACACTTTATAAAGTAGCATAAATCGGACTCATCACTGACACGCTCACATAGTAGTATCAACCAGATTTACCACTAATAGCTTTTAGATAGTAGTATTAAGCAGACTTTTATATAATGGCATTAACCAAACTTACCACTGACCGACTCGAGGATCTTCTCCACCTTGCCCACCACACGTTGCAGCTGACTCTCCGTACGTTCCATTTGATCGTCAAGATCGTCTAACAGCCTACGAGTAGTTGACGAGCCGTATGTGAGGGAGAGAGGGACAGGCGGTTACATGCACACTCATGGTTCTATACGTTTTAAGTTGTCACATAACATATAAACCTAGTATACGATGGTGATATATAACAGCAGCAAAACGTTAAGACCAGGAACAAGCAGAGATACGAAGGCCTGCTAAGCAGAGATGAAACATGTTATGCTATTTGAGCATACCCCACATCGTATTGTGCTTATGGTTGAGTATGGATTGGCCACGGAACGTTTGCACACCCCCCCCACACACATCACGCGTAAGATATGCTTGCACGTACGGATGAAGACGGCTGTGATAAGAGCTTAGATTGCCTGCCTGCTAACGATGTGAGATAAACCTCCTCCGACAGAATCAACAGACACATACACACACAACATTAACACTAGACAAACCCTGCACATAAACCACCCAACAGCCATATCCCCATCCCCATCATCCAACGCCAGCGTACAACAGACAAAGTACAAAGCTTGCCCTGGAGATACGAACACAGGCGCAACCAACGTCCTTGCATCTATGTAGCACACTAGAATTGTCGTGGGCATATGGTTATAATAAACTGAAGCACATACACGTTGTGCTCGTCTAGTTCGCGTCCGATGTCTTTGCCCAGGGTCTTGAGATTGACCACTGTGTCACCCACCATCTCCATGTTGCGATCTTGCTCTGCCATCTCCAGCTGTACGGAGAATACCATTCACGGGTAGAAAGATTCTATTAGATCGGCCCAACCAACCCATGCTAGGTATAAAACAGATATATAACATTCGAGGGTACAAGATAAATCGACTAAACTCACTCATAATAGGTATGTGATTGTAAATGACATCCAAGTGAACAGGACAATTGTACTAAACTCACTCAAATCAAGTATGCAGATATGAATAACATCGATAAATCGACCAAACTTGCCCATAATATATACGCGAATGTGTGTATGTATGTATGTGGGGGACTATATATATATATATATATATATATATATGTGTGTGTGTATGTGGGGGGGGGGGGGGGGGTGGGAGGGCTATGTATATATGTGTACATGCGATGATATGAACCTTGCGTACGAACATGCCTATATGCAAGTTGCACCTGATAGCATAAGCACAAGCGTATTCATATTCACCACCCAATCTCTCAACCAATCGTAGAATACATGTTTGAGCAGCGTCTGCATCCCTCCTCTCGAGTGCGGAAGCCGCTGCTCAACACGGGACAGGTATCGAGGTATCTACAAACTCCACTCGATATCACAATCATCCGCACCCACATCCACGCATTCTCAACCAAACATCCACACACCGCTTGGAAGCATGAACAAAACCAGGACCGCGTCTCTCGCCGCAACCCTGAAGTTTCGAACAGCCAGATTTCCTTCTGGCCATGCAGCCTCATACCTTATGCAGCTTGCGCTGCTCATCGATAAAGTCGTCATTCTCCCTGTCCATCTCCTGCTCCAGTTTCTCGTACTTGTTGTGCGGCGTTGAGGGGCCCATCAGTTGCTGTGGATAGAAGGGTGGATAGAAGGTGTCGGGCGAGTGTGTGAGTGAACCTATGCGTTGACTCGAGGTCAAACGAGCAATCTCGATGCGAAGGAAGTAGTGACGTTCAATGTACATCACGCAGGCGATAACCCATGCCCCAGCAATAGAGGTTATGGCGCCTAGCTGTGCCTGGATCGATACAGCCGATAAACATGTGGACTTCAGTGTGCAGACACGGTCTATATAGCTAGAGAATATATATATATATATATATATATATATATATATATATATATATATATATATATATAGAAATACACAAAATCATGGATCCAAGACGCGCATAAAATCTCAAACACACAGGTTCAAAGCAAAATGTAATCAGCCATAGCAGATATCAGAATACACCAGTACATATTCGGGACATATGAATACACGGATGTATATAAAAGTAAAACATGTATCTGCAAGAACATACCCCGCGCGCGGCTTTGTCCTCCTTTGCTTTGGTTGCTTGGCTGTTGACGTCGTCACGGATGGCTTTCATAGCCTCGCGCGTATCGGCAATGAAGCCTTTGCGCATTTGCATATCCTCGGGAGTAATATCAAACCGCACCGGGTTGCTCTCCACAATGCTCACCGTTTCATCTGTGGTGAGAAGATATACAAGTCAGATGCAGCTTAAAACACAAACATGTCAGATTCCACAGTGCGCATCTATATACAGCCATACCCTTTGCCATGATTGTTCTGAATGTGATGTTCGATGGGTGATCTGTTGGGTGTTTTGTGATTATGAACTGACTGTGACCTCAAATATATGTATATCAATAATGCTTTTACTCGAACATACGTGCTCGCAGCAATGCTTGCCATCTCGAACTCATTGTGATACATCAATTCAGATGTACAATAACTTGGTACATATACATACGTACGTCTGTCTTCACGGCGTGATGCGAGATTCGATATACCAATCACCATACGGTGTGCGAAACTTCACTTTCTGAATCATATGTATATATATATATATATATATATATATATATATATATATATATATATATATATATATATATATATATATAGATAGATAGATATAGATACACACACACGCACACATACACACACACATATATATATATATATATATATATATATATATATATATATATATATCTTTAAATATATAAACAAACATGAAGGCTTATAAGCCAGCAGGGGACGAACCTAAGTCCTCGAGATCCCACTCGATGCTTTTAATACTCTCTTTTAGTTCGTTGGCCGTCCACTCATACTCGTCGCCACCGCACAAGTCGCTATGTTGCAGCTCACGCCACCGTACATACAGCTGCTGCAATCGCGTCCCACCGAGTGCTCTACTTCACTGCACGTGAAAGGTGACAAAGATAAAGGTAAACATTATATGGAGCTGTCGGTATAGGAGGGGAATACATACATGATACTTACTTACATACATACATACATACATACATATATATATATATATATATATATATATAATACAGATAAACAACGTATACATACACACATATATATATATATATAATATATATATATATAATTAGCATTACACACACATACATATATTTATATATACACATACATATATGTGTTCCTATACACACACACACACACATGTATATATATATATATATGTGTGTGTACATACATTTATATATAAATACACACACACACACGCGCATATATATATATATGGTACGTGTAGAAGATATGTATAACATAAAAGAAGTGTAGTCAACAGATAAAAGTTCAATGAGATAATGCACACATAGTGACAATGCACATCAAGTAAAAACGATTGCCAAGATGTCACACACACAACATAATCACCTGCAAGGTGTGACTATACATACATACGGCACAAATGCGTATCCGTACTTACACTGTGAGGCTTATTGATTATTGTACTATTTGATAAACGACTTGGTATACACTTGTGCATATCACCCACCTCTGGCAAGAAAGAGACACACTCGATACAGGGAGCCACAACTGAATACACTCGAAGTCACACCTATATATAGTACCTTCACGAAAATGCCTTCACGTGAAAAGCAAATAGAGGTATATGAATGCTTATAATTTTTTTTTTGAAGTGGCTTAGCTTCAATACTTTGAATACAATTCATGAAACAGTGACATGTGAGTACTGCAGAAAATTAAAGAACACATGGGTGTTGATTGATTGAATGACTCATCAGGAAGTACGAGAAAGCATGCAAAGGCACAAGTGAATTCCCATACTCTTTCACAACGAAGAAAGGATCATCTATCGACATGGTAGTGGGGGACAATCGTCAGCACTCTCACTCTACGTAACGTACTTCTGGGGTACAAGATGAAGACTCTTGTTGCAAGTATAATTATAGATAAATATCTGAATATGGATCAATACCATATGCCACAGCTAAATATTGCTAAATAGTGGCGTTGTGGTCAACTTGAGGATATCTATTTAAATATTTTCTGAAGATATCGATACGCAAATACACTGTATCATAGCCTTCTTGCTCTTTTTTATACGGCTATGGTTGTAACTATACATATTTTTTTCTGTAAAAATATTCAATTTCTATACATACTGTACTGTAGTTAGAGGGCTCAGGGCTATATAAATTGTACCCACAAATTTGGACCGTGGTATTCCGTATCCGACGTCCCGTCACTCATCTTTGGAGCAGTGAACCTCAATACGTTAAAACTATTGAGGTATTTGTATATATACGTTTCCGTTCAATCTTTAGCTCATGATGGCCCTATGCTTGTAGCTGTGGGTGCAAGATGGAAGCCTTTAGGTGCACGAGGTCCAGAGGGTTTAGTTAAGGTGTCCGTTTATTACCTCATAGTAGGTCGACGTTCTAGATCTTTTGACCCGTTTTTATATATATTAAATCACGGCCCTCTGGATTAGGGTCGCGAGCAGAAATCAGGTTTCTTCCGACGACAATTAAATTTATTTAGCGGAAATCGTAAATTTAGCAGAGACCCTAATCCAGAGAGGGAAATCGTTTAAGGCTATATTCCTTTTTATTGTTTTGGAAAAATTAATATACAGTTAATCGAACCAAGAGACCTAATAGCACGAACAAATAAACGTTTACGCTCAACTTTTAAACAGCCACCAGACCCACAGACTCTCACAGTCACAGACTCCAGAACTATCCTCTCTATAGTCTCTTATTATAAAGACATAAATAATAAAATCATGTTCGATTTGACATAGCCTCCTAAAAAGACGGGGAATAAAACCACATAGACGGCCACCTAGGCTATATGTGGTATTTCAAACCTCGCCAGTGCACTTAGATACATACATACTTGTGTGCGTACAGTTTCAAGTTCCTCCGTCGTCAACGACAATAGCTCTCTCCGTACGAACACACTGCAATCCCATTGTGTGCACTTCTTGCGTCAAACTAATCTCATAATACGGCACACCAAACTCTCTTTGCGCACACGATTTTGTTATCACATTGAACACCCCACCGCTCCATCATGTCCGTACAACAACCACCCATCGACGAGCTGCCCTCGACAGTTTCAGGCACTGAGACCATCATACCCAAGCCAAAGGTAGCCCCTAAGAGGGTCGCCGCTAAGGACAAAGGTAAAGAAACAGACACCAGTGCCGTATAGTTCACACTTGCGTACGATGTTCTAGCACACTCGGACTGATAATTCAGTTCCCATGTATGTACCATGTTGTCCAAGGCATTCTATACATTTTGTCATGATGGGTGTGTGCATATGGACGAATGAGCGAGTGTTCTGGGTGTTTGTGGTTGTGTGTGTACATGTTTGAGTGTTTGTGAATATACGTATGTGAGTGTGTGCACACACATACGGATGTGAGTATCCTTAGTACGTACATTAATTGCATTTTCGAGGTGTGCATACAGCATGTACCCAGATACTGAATCAGCATACTTTTGACATCAATCAGAAATACATGTGTCAACGTCTTCACTCGTGTGTTTGATTAAGTCGTTGTGTACCTATCAGTATATATATATATATATATATATATATATATATATATATATATATATATATGAAGTTTACATACACACACACACGTGTAGACACACATACACACATATATATATATATATATATATATATATATATATATATATATATATATATATATACATGATATGACATACATTGGCCATACATTCATATACACACACACACAACGTACATACATTGCACACAATACGTACAAAAAACACACGCACGCAACAAACACACAATAAACATACATCATCATATATATATATATATATATATATATATATATATATATATATATATATATATATATATATATATATCATGCATAAATATATACAAGTATATATATAAATATATATATATATATATACACACACAACATCATCATGTATATATATATATATATATATATATATATATATATATATATATATATATATATATATATATATATATATATATATATATATATATATATATATATATATATATATATTATATATAATAAATATAAACAAGAAAATATGATGCATACACGCAAGCATGTATGTATGTATGTATGTATGTATGTACGTATATATCGCAATGAGTACGACAAAAATCTAAGGTGTAAGCGGAACAGCAAACCAATGGCTTCAATACTTTTTTTGAACTAGTTGGTACCATACGCAACACACCATATCTAACTAACAGTGCGTTTTCATGCTCATCGAATGACAGAGCGTCCTTAATATGAAATATATTTTTTTCTTGTTTGAAGACGGAAATAAGAAACCATTGAACTAATTGCAGGGCTTTATTTTACGCATATATATCCATACATATACATACATACATATATACATATATATATATATATATATATATATATATATATATATATATATATATATGTGTGTGTGTGTGTGTGTGTGTGTGGGTGTATGTATATATATAATTATTGTGTATATTACATATATATATATTCCACCAATGTTTGATTTCGACACTGATGATTTGACTCCAGTGCACTTTATTTTTCGGCTTCGCTCGTGAGATTACATTTAGCTCATAAACTAATAAGTTGTTCCGTACAGCCCTTCAGTATTTGTGTCGTAATAAGGTTCTCATCATTTCGGAAACACCTTCACCTCTCCCCCTCACCTATCTTGTCCGCCTAGTAGTAGTACCAGTACTAGTACGGCCCTACGTGCACATCCTCCACCACCGTTGTAGTACTAACCTGTCCTTTTGTGCCTACCTCCGTCCGGCGTTGGGCTGCAGTGGTCGTTCGCTTCCGTGCGGCGGGGAATGCGCCTATTATGAAGCAGGCCAAGTTCAAGATCACCGCCAACGAGTCTTTCCAGACAGTCATCGATTTCCTGAGGCGGCAGTTGAAGTTCAACCAACACGACTCCCTGGTATGTGCACGTTTTCATAACTGCTATAGTTTATTAAACATTTTATGAGCATGCACCGAACGGTTTGCTCCGGTCGAAAAGAAAAGTGAAAGGCGTCGAGTTATCTGTTCTGCTTGTATTTGAAGATGTCACGCAACATCTGAGAGTGTAAGGTACTTGTTCCGATCAATTGGGTCAGGTATCACAGCACGCTGTTTGCAGCTGCGTGCCTTCACCAAGCACCTACGGCAGTGCGTATTTCTGCAGTCTAGCAGTTGCATTTATACCAAACGTTGTGTAGTGGATATATATACATATTACCAAGTGTTGTGTAGTGGGTATATATACATATTACCAAGTGTTGTGTAGTGGGTATATATACATATTACCAAGTGTTGCGGAGTGTGTATATACATACACATATTACCAAGTGTTGTGTAGTCTATATATACACATATTACTAAGTGTTGTGGAGTGTGTATATACACATATTACCAAGTGTTGTGTAGTATATATATATAGGTCTGTTCGGAATGTACGCGTCCTGCACTAGCGAGATTTCGCCAGTGCCGAATTAGATAACGCGAAGGCCGACAACGTGTTTGGCCATGCCTAGGCCCGTCAGGCAGACGCTCTGCGCATCCTTCTGCTCTCTGCATCGCATCTTCGCATGCTGCACTCACACTGATATATCTTCTCTGACCTTCTCCTTTGTCTCACTTCATGCACGATTTATATGCATATGCATATGATACTACTGTGTCCATCTGATCTTTGCCCGTACTTACCCTGTCCCGTGCTTAGACTACAAGTGGTGGCTGCACTGGAGGGTGTGTGGGCATACCTTACTTACACTCTTATATCTTCTCTGACCTTCTCCTCTGTTGCACTTTGATCATGTACGCGGATACTGCAGTTTCTATACATCAACCAGGCGTTTCAGCCGTCTCCGGATGAGCTGGTTATCAACCTGTTCAAAGTGAGTGAGTGTGCTGTATAGTCCAGTCAGTATTGCGGGTGTCTTGCGGGGGTTCTTTCCCCTCACCAGTACGCCTGTTGTGAAGAGTGTTGATACTGATCTACACGGGTTGTGACTAGCATGTGGTATTGATCTCTTTGATTACGGGCTCGCTTGTGACTTACAGACAGGTATGAGATAGTTCAAGACCTTGTGTGTGTGTTACTGGTTTGCTTGTCAATTACAGACATGTATGAGATAGTTCAAGACCTTGTGTGTGTGTTACTGATGTAGAGGATATCACGAGGTGGCTAGTGAATTACAAACGTGTATGAAATAGTTCAAAACCATGTATGTGTGTTACTGATGTAGATAATATCACGGGGTGGATTGTGTGCGTCAGATGTGTTAGTAGTCTGGTGACACGCCGTCGTAGGCGAGCAATCGATGCGGATCAGACGAGTGGTTCCTTTTGAAGTCAATTAAATGGGGCCAATGCATTATTAAATAGGCCGTGGATATTTGTGTTCTAAGGGTGGGTTGGACAAGTTCTGTATATATGTCATAGTATGAAGTTGTGGCTTTACCGACGCTATGTACAAGGTTGCCTATATTATATACAAGTTGTGTATATCTGTATCATTAAGTACACAAGATGTAAGATGTATCGTTATACTTGAGTATTTAGTCGATGTTTGTTTGGAGGACATCTCCCGGAACAAAAGGGGTGTTGGGGCATTCGTAATCTGGGTTACGCA
Source organism: Sphaeroforma sirkka (assembly GCA_001586965.3). Lineage (NCBI taxonomy): Eukaryota > Ichthyosporea > Ichthyophonida > Sphaeroforma > Sphaeroforma sirkka. Next base: position 48,907 of record LUCW03001860.1, on the reverse strand, counting down.
CAAATTGAAGTCCAAATTATCTGGCACATCAATTTGTATCAATCCGGCGAAGTGTATCGCAAACTGATCGTTCCTATCGAATGTTTATACCAGTTTCGAGGCAGAATTTAGCCAACCATGATAAACAAAAACTCATCTGTATATGGGACTTATTTACTTTATTAACATCGACGTGCGTTAATCACATGGTGCACCCAAATGCAGCTCTTCAGCAGTGACAGCAAATTGGACATCTACTACTGCACCACCCCCGCCTGGGGATGAGCGAGACCGGACGCTCAAGCCATGGACTTACCCATGGCAGGCGCGTACAGCCCTCTACGTGTACGTGCTGCACACACACACAGTGGGATGCGTGCACTGTGCTCGCTGTGTGTGCCTTTGCACACGTGCTGCGTTGCTGGTGAGGCGGGTGCTGGGTGCTGAGTGGGGTGGACAGATGGGGCGTGTTGTATGAAGACGTAGGGCGTTGCCACTTTGTGGGTGTACAATCGATGTAGAAGTCTAATTGTGCGTCCTGTTTTAGTTGGGCCAGCCGCTGCATAGGACGCCCTGGCATGTGCCGAACGACACCTGACGCTCGACACTTGACGCTTGGCACGTATCGCATGACACGTGACATTTGACACGTACCGAGTGACATGTGACACTAGTCACGTATTGCGTGACACCTGGCACTTGACACATATCGCATGACACGAGCGCGAGTGGGGTCGGAGTTTATTTCCTACCGTGATTACTGATTTCACATCCTATGGCATGCGTTGAACAGCAATTGTTAGCTGTATATGATACTAGTAGTACAGGAATTGGTAGCTATATCTGGTACTAGATGGATCGCCTTCAGTGGGAGGTCTACGCTCCTGCAGCGGAGTTGTTGGGGACAGGGGGTATTGAGACATATGCCAGAGACTGTCATAGGAGTTCTACTTTGGTTGCATGGGTGGGCAGAGTTTAGGATGCTGATCACGCGGTGCGTCTTACACCGGCAATGCCGGGAGAAGGATGAGAGTGGGAGAGGAAGGGGAGTCAGGTGATTGGCATGGGCCACTGCTGTGTGTGTGTGTACACCCTTCTTGTATGTACTGTGCACCTCCATGGTGCTTGCGCACTCCGTGGTCAGTTATGGGTGCCAATTCATAATAATTCCTAGCCCCACCACCGCACTACTAAAAATGGCATTGAGCTGCACGTCTTGCTTGCGGATGCTACTTATCTGTGGGCGTGAAGGGCACTGACACGTCACGAGGATGTCCCTGTGGACATAGCTTGCACCAAAAGACTTGCATGTTTGAGCGAGCACTTTTTAACTTCAAATTGAATTGTGACAATGAATAAACACACTCGTTGTGCTGTTCCTGATAAACCTTTCATCCCTGACACTATCGTGTCCATTCGTATGGGCCATATATGGTCCGTCCCCAAATTCCAGATGCATGTGCGCTTAGAGCGTATATGTCGTAGCCATTCATGTGCACACAAAACTTAACAAATGAATGGATGCTACCAGACTGGTGAAGGTTCACCTAGACGTATCAACCTTCTATATCATACATACGTATGATTGATCATAGCCTTATATATCACTTTTACTTATGATTGACCATAGCCTGCTATCTCATGCATACGTATGATTGATCATAGCTATTTATATCACTTATACGTAGGATAAATCATAGCTATTTATATCACTAAAACGTATGCTTGGCCGTAGCCTGTTATCTCATACATACGGATGATTGATCATACCAGTCTGCATCATGGATACGTAGACAGCGCGAGAGACTGGTTTTAGTGTTCAAAAAAGGAGGTTTTACCTAGCTCGTTGTTAGTATGTAGCGAATGACACTATCTCTTACTGGTCTGTGTACATTTTGTGTTCAAACAACTCTGTTGGTGTTTCCACGGGAGGAGGGGGGTGGTTGAGCTGAGCTCTGATGAACGCGTTTTGGATTGTTCCTTTGGCGAATCCGTTAGTGCTGCATCAACAGAATGGTCTCTGAATACGTTCGTTGTGCACTGAGGTCACTATTATTAGCAGATGGGTCTTAACCAAATTTACTGTGAACAAAACTATAGTGACTACGCAAGTGAAAAGTACAGACCAAACATATGTGGAACATTGTATTTGGCGCTTCGAATTAAAACGCAAAAAATAACACACCTCAATAGCACATGGCAATTCTGATGCTGACATTGAAATAGCCACATATAAGCGGAACATTATATTTATTCAAATCAATACATGGTATTCTATTTTGGTATATTCATTTTAGTACAGACACAAATGAAATACGTATATACACACACACACATATATATATATTAGAGGCTGCCTTAGATTCTCTAGTATGTGTGATATATCATTCGTGGTGAGCTTTTATCTTTTAAGCTCACAATCCGATCCGCCTCAAAAGCCGCCTCGGCATATTTTCCTGATTCAATAAGTAATAATACACAGATCAACACGAACAGAGTGTACACTGATTTAAACAGATGTACTATTCAATATATACTATATTCGATAGTGTAGTATATATTGGTGTAGACCGGATCTTCTGTCCGTGGTGACACTGTAAGGACTTGGCCGTACGAGATACTATCAGCGCAGATGGCCATGTGCCAAGCTTAACTATACACCAACTAAATTCACTGTCAGGACGCACGCACAAGAAGTATAGGAAGACTGCCATAACAAATAGTGTGACTATCAACGCACCAAGCGATGACGCTATAGCTGCATGTAAGTCACGACTTCAGACACAGTACGCGATTCATCTATCAAAGCAATGCATATATAATATCATCTATAACAGCTACGGTAGATATCTTCATCTATAGCAGGATTATATGTAAATGTTTTCATCTATAGCAGAATTACACGTAAATGTTTTCATCTGGAGCAGGAGTATCTGTAAATATTTTCATCTATAGCAGGATTGTATGTAAATGTTTTCATCTATAGCAGGATTATGTGTAAACGTTTTCATCTATAGCAGGGTTGTATGTAAATGTTTTCATCTATAACGTGATTATACGTATATATCTTTCCCTATAGCATCAATAGATGTAAATCTTCACCTATAAGTGCTATTCCATCTATAACGGCATTAAATATACATCTCGAACTATGCATTGTGCGCAAGAACAATGGATTGTGAACTTCTATGGTCCAAACAGTCTCTCCCACTGGTAATCAATTTACTCGATTGTACACATTTATGCACTGCTGTACGGAGCGTGCCGGTGACCGTTGAGTGCACGGGAGGTCTTGCTGCTGCCAAACCAGCCGTGTCCTCAGTAGCCTCACACTATCTGAGTCAAGCCCCATACTTGAAACACTTGAGTCCTGACATCAGATAGTACTCTGCCCTCACCCAGCCATGTGACTCTACGGCTTGTAATAGTTGCATTTGACAAAGGGCATCCTGGTGACGGTGGCTGGCTGTACACGCTTGCGCACCTGCACTTGCATTGCAGTGCCGACCTGAGTAAACGCCGTGAACGGGACAAAGCACCAGCATTAGAGCGTAAACATTAAAACGTTAAAAAGACGAACCAGCAATAGAGCGCAAACAGTAAAACGTTAAAAAGGCGAACTAGCATTACAGCGTAAACAGTAAGGCGTTAAAAAGGCTGGCCAATGCACACAGCGCCGGCGAAGTGCTTCGAGAGACCAATACACGCATAAGGCGAGTAGCTGTATGTGGTGTGTAGAGATACATACATGGGGTATGCCGACGGGAATGTAGGGGACAGACAGTCGCGTACGGTCCAACAACACAACAGTCATCTGCGACGGCCGACAAAACCATCCGCCTAAAGGGACGCCTACGATTGACTACCGGCTACAACGCATGGCATGCACACCCCACCAGCATACAAACCCTGCACCTTCACCCTCTACAACCCTGCCAGCATACAAACCCTACACCCTTCACCCCCACGCCAAACCACACCACACCGCACCTCACTCGAAGAGTCACACCCAGCCACAACTCTACCAGCATAGAAACCCTTTACTCTTCACCCCCCACAACCCTACCAGCATACAAACCCTACACCCATCACCCCCCACGCCAAACCACACCACGCCACAGCTCTCTCGAACAGTCACACCCAGTCACAACCCTAAATACTAAACCCAGCACAGGTATCTATCTACCTACACAGCTGTGAAGCGTGCAGTGCACTCGTACCTTGTTGTGCGGCTTGTTGATGTATGCCATGGCAATGTTCTTGCCCAATGTGGGGGACGGCACTCCACTGGTGATCTCACCGATCTCGTTGCCTTCCATGTCAAGTACCTTCGAATGCGCACGCGCCGGAGCTCCGTCTACTACCAGACCCACCCGCCGCCGCACTCCACTCTATAGATACAAAGGTGCACGATTATGTATACTTTAAGTGCCATATATATATATATATATATATATATATATATATATATATATATATATATATATATATATATATATATATATATATATATATATATATATATATATAGACATATACACACACAGACACATAAATATATGTATATACTTACACACATATATATAAAAATATATATATATATATGAACACAAACACACACACATAATTATATATATATATATATATACACACACACACGCGCGCACATACATATGCAAACAACGTGCTACATAGGTGTTGTTAAAAGTAATACTTCAAAACGCGATTAGAAAGCAGGGATAGCAGGGAGACACGAGCGCACACAGTGTAGTGAGCAATCGTAGCTGCCGACGAAGTATACAGTCACATACAACCCGATCAACCTGTATTGCCACACAAACACAAACACGCACACGCACACTCGCACACTTCTCGAACAGACTTACACACCTTCTTCTTTAGCTGGTCGACGATGACATCGCCGCCCACAAACCCGCTTTCTGTGCGTCTGCGCTTGGCCACAGTCCAACCCAGGTTGGCTTCCATGGGAGAGGTGGTGGCGTCTATGTCACTGCCGTACAGACACAGCCCAGCCTCTAAGCGCAGCGAATCACGCGCTGCCAGACCGGCGTTGGCCGCCTCATCTTCGCTTAGAAGCGCCCGTGTGATACAAACGGCCTGTGCGGGTGACGGAATAAGGGATAGTTGACGAAATAAGGGATAGGTGACGAAATAAGCGATGGGTGACAGAATAAGCGATGGGTGACGGAATAAGAGGTGGCCGATGAACGCGAGCGGTAGCCAGTGGCTGCAAACAGACGTGTGCAGGCACTCTAGGGCGAATGTTCGTATGGCCACAGAAACAGCGGTGCCATGGAATATATCGGACACGGCCCACTTGCCGTATGCACAGCAAGCCCTGTGATGAGATGCACCTGCTGAGGTACGACTGGCATTCAACCCGCACGTGGGTAAAGCACAGACTCACTCATCCCACTACCTCGCACGAGGTAGATAGAACATGCACAACTAGTAATGAAACTCACAACTCACAGAAAAACCCTCCGTTTGGTCCCCCATTTAGTATTCTGGACTGCACTCCCGCGCACAGTTGACTACCCGCTCCCCGTATAAGTTATCTACCTGCTCACAATATAAGTTAACTACCCGCTCACCTTATAACTGGGCATGGAGATCTCAAACCCATCCTCTCCAGTGTACCCACAGCGCGTGATGCGACAGCCAGGCACCCCGTGCACAGAGACGTCGTTAACACTGGCCATGAATGGCAGGTCTTTGAGCACCACTTCGTCTTCGTCCACGTGTTTGGCGAGCACATCCATTGCTTTCGGGCCCTATGTAGTGCGAGGTATGTGTTGTATATGTATGATTGTATATGTATGATTGGTTGCATATAAATACTGTGGGCATAGGATAGGGGGTGTATAGAGCACGGTGCAGGGCTAAACAGTCGTCCGGTAGGTGTGTCTACAGGTTGATCAGATGGGGAATCACGCATTAGGTGTATAGCTATAGAACTATCAACCAACCACACCCTAGTGTAAGGCGTTTCAAATCGGTACATATTTATAGCGTTATGAATATGATTGTATGCTGTTTGGTAAGACTTTCGAAGGCCATTCGATGCCTATACACATACATACACATAGCCGCCACGCATGCACTACTAAACACACAGTCACATACACCCATCCACCCCAACACACACCATACCTGCAACGCAATTAAACTGTACGTATCCATCACTTCCATTTCCACCCCACCGTCTGCGAACGTGCTCAGCTCGCTTTTAATGTGCACAAGATCCTTGTCCGCACATCCGGCATTAGCCACCATATACACGTGGTCGTCGGCATTCACCACTACGCAGTCATCAATGATCCCTCCCTACAATCATCAGTGTAGCAAATCATATCTAATGTATAAAAAGGGGGTATGGTGTGTGTTCATATGCACACAAAGATATATATGTCCGTGTGCACACAATGTAATGCGTTCGTATGCACATATGTTTGTACACGCGTGTGCGGCTATACCCCAACACTGGACGCAAAGATGTCGAACGAATAGGTTGCGGCAATGTTACCATTTGCGTTCGTTTCGTGAGACTAACTATATCTGCCCACAAGGGCAGCATAACACAATAGTACACATCCACGCAGACAATCTATTGTGGTTGAATCACACGTATGTTCAAATGAAGGGCACGTATATCAGTAGACGTGTATGCACAGAACATACACGCCCACACAAGAAGAAACTGGGACCTGGCAGGAAAACATGCACATTTCATCTCAGTGCACACTTGCACCCAGGAAATCAGTGCCCCGCGGCATGCTAAGAGGACTTTTACAAGTACACACGAGCATCTAGATATACACATATACCAACCAAAATGCAAAACATGTATGTACCGAACAGATATCTCCATGCACGGAAATGGAAGAGAACGTGAGGACGAGATAGTACGTGCAGATTCAAGGCGTCCCTCAACCGAATCACGTGCTAAGCACCTACCTCACTATTCGTCATTAGCGAAAGTGTACCACCACCAGAGGGAAGCCCTGTGATAGGAAGGCAGAGAAGTGTCAGTATACTATAGCAGTCGTGATGTTAGGTTCAATCACAGCTATGTGAGTATGGGGATCACTTGCTTGCAGAGAATATGGATATGCGTTCTTGCGAATTGTTGTATATTTTAGCTATAAGCGCGCATGTATTGTGTATACATTAATACATACACACACACGCACACATACATACACGAATAACACATACACATATTCACTCTCACACACATACACTCACTCACACACTCACACACACCAACACAAATAAACATGTACAATACATATATGTAAGATGACATATATATATATACACCACGCACACACATACACATACACAATCATAACTCATATATATATATATATATATATGATATATGTGTGTGTGCTGTGCACACATACATGCATACATACATACATGCATAAATTATTTATATATATATTATATATATATAATATTATATTATATATATATATATAATATATATATAATATATATATATAATATATATATAATATATCTGTATGTAATATATATACACTATACATATATATTATATATATATTATATAATATAATATATATATATAATATACTATACATATATACGCATATATATATATATATGTATTATATATATAATATATATTATATATTATATATATATATTATTATTACATACATATACATATGCAGCATATATATATATATATGCATGTATATATATACATAATATACATACATGTTTACATCACATCACACACAATACATGCATTGCACACACACGTCATCATTGTACATTATGCACACACGCATATATTATATGCCTACCATTGCGCACGCATAATACACACAACATATATATATATATATATATATATATATATATATATATATATATATATATATATATATATATATATATATATAGTATATTAATATTGTATATATCATCAATATTGGAAGCGAATGATAAGTGGATATACACAAACACAGTTGTGTCCAGATGTGTATGTGTATATTTATATAAATGGAGAACTATATATATATAAATACATTCATATATATATGTATATATATATATACATGTATCAGATGAAAGATGATATACTTTTGAGACATAGCATAAAGGAATACCTGAGTACATAAACCTTAATATGAATAGACAAATGTCCACTGCGATAACTCATAGGAAGTATATTCAGTTAAACGTATCGTTTTAGGAGATTGACTGAAGTCATCGTGAAATTTTTCGTTCTATATCTCAAAAAAATCGATATTAGTCCAGGACATTCGCTAAAGAGACCTCTATTCTTAGCTATATACACACCCGCAATATCGCCGCACACAATTCTCTCCAAGAACTCCGTGCGATTAGGCCCAGTGAAGCTCAACTGCAGCATATGTGACACATCAAAGATAGATACATTGCGACGTGTGTGGTGGTGTGATTCCAATGCTGTCAAGTCCCCGAACTTCATGGGCATCTGCCAGCCAGCAAAGGTGGCAAAGGTAGCACCGTTCTCCACATGAAGGTCATACAATGCTGTACGTTTGGGAGTGTTTTGTGAGGATTCAGACGCATACATACGTAAAGATGTGTTGGTCTGTGCGAGTGCAACTGATGGGCTATGATGTGAGTTTGTGCGCGTACAGATGTGATTTGACGCACGGAAGGACCCGCACGGGCACCAATTCGGGACGCAAGCATGTCGGATGTTCAAAGCCCGTTTATAATTTCAGGTAGTCACCAACACAAGTGTATCTAGTCTATATATAGAGTATGTAGTGTATATATTTACTCTTTATACAGTCACGCCTATGTATATAGTCCGAATATACTATAGTTACAGCCAGTGTCTTCTCATGCGAGAGTACGCATATACCTAATATACACATACAATAAATAAATATACTGAAAGTGTCAGTCGGGACAAATATGCAAACACAGATCTGATGCTTCAGATCTGAAGGGTTTACTACATTTCCAAACCCAACAAATTTGTTTTTAAAAAACGGGAAAAAAAACAAAATGTCGAACGCCCTCTATTTTTGAAGTTTAAATATTTTTATAAGCCCCTCCTAGTCAAGTATTATTATTAAATATTTTAAATAGAGAGAGGCTACGGCTGTTTCAATTTATTTAGAAGGCTATGTGTATAATTTAGAGGGCTAAAATATGGGCTATGCTACGGCCTTTTTTATTATTAACCCGTATTTTTTTTTTGCAACAAAAGAAGGCATGAGTCTCATGGCCCTCTCTCTCTCTCTCTCTCTCTCTCTCTCTCTAGTGAAAGAGTAGAAGACTGAAATATAGGGGATCAAACTAACGTCCGATGGACATTAATATTCATGCAATTTTTCTCGGCTACTGCAGCCTGCAGCATAGCCTTCAAAATAGACAAATGGTATGACTGCAGGCTTGTAAATTTCATATCGCCGTTTTGGGCGTCAATAACAACTACAAGTTTGAGAGCATACACGTCTTTAAAAAAGCTATCTACTCTTGATTGTTATCCATACGTCGCGTATCCTTCACTTCAAATCTACCTCGTATAAGCGTGTATCGATTGAATACACATTCGCAGAGTTTCTGCAGCATTTCACAATTTAAATTCGCCTGGAGATAGCACTCATCTGCTCCACGCGCTGCAATCGACTACCGAAAACTTTTCGCAACAGAGAAATATGTTTTATTTGTCGAGTTTGATACAAAACACTATATATATATATATATATATATATATATATATATATATATATATATATATATATATATATATATATATATATATATATATATATATATATATATATATATATATATGTATATATGTATGTATGTATATATATATATATATATATATATATGTATGTATGTATGTATGTATGTATATATATATATATATATATATATATGCAATATATGTATGTATGTATGTATGTATACATTTACATATATTGATTAGTTGAACGATAGACATGCAGTTTGGTGCATGACTAATGCCGCTGTGCGATAGCCACAAAGATATTCGTTGCCTGATGTAATAGAGGGATTGAGCTCTTCTGACCAAAGTATAATCAATGTACCTGCAGCGTGTAAATTAATACAACATACACAAGTATTATCAATTTCATGTGAGCACCACAAGGCAGGGCATTTGATTTCCACGCAGTGCAAGATATACATGTGTCGTTTTGACACAATATCTTATGGGCAAATATAACATATGTACATACATATATCACTACTGAAACACCGAGTATGATAAACGTCACAACTGCACGATGGACTGCCAAGACATGGTCACTAACATAACTTGGCTTGGTTCGATTCATGTGAAACATGCAAAAATGAATCGAACACCTTGGACATTGTGCGAGACTCATGTTAAACAACTTGTATAGATGTATTTCAATATTTGTTTACGTAACCGTCCGTCCATCTATTTTGATGAAGCATTCGGTTTTGATTGTTAAGGCTGGCACAAATATAAACAACCTCCTAGAAAAGAGCATCGCTTCAGAGGCATGCATCATAGCCTACTGCTTCAGAGGCATGCAGCATAGCCTACTAAATTGAACAAAGGGTTTATGCATGTATTCAGCTTTTATTTATATTATGTAGTCTGTAATATCATATCTTTCTGGTGGCTGGTCACCGTTTCACTGTTCATGGGGTTTTAACTTATCATTGGACTAATTTCCTACAAACGCAGGCCGGATTTGGGTTTGGCGGGTAAATTAAAATCGTGGACAGTGTATAGTAAAAGTGGATTTGCGGCAATACACTGTCCACAGTGTCAGTGAAATATATACGCATTTGCAACATATTTTTATAAAGAACTGCAATCTCACTCACTTGTTCAATACATAGATATTTATATCAATGTATTGTGAATACAGAAAACATACTCACAGCAATAGCAAAACCACCACATATATACCACTCCACGTCATTCGCAATCATGTCAGACAGTGACGACGCAGCAGAAATGCGAGCTATGCGACAGAGGCAAGCACGCATACCTGCAAGAGGTCCGATAAAGCGGCCACACACAGTAACTGATGACGATATAATAGAGGACGAATACGACCACGTGGTCAAGAGGAACGTACGTAGTAACGCATCCGCAAATACAGACACACAGAAAAATCGTATGCCAAATTTCACAGCTAAGCCATTAGACCAAGCGGAGATGGCTAGTTTTGAGTCCATGATGGGCTTTAAGAGCTTCGGAGGCGTGCAGGCAAAGCCGCAGATTGACATGGGGTTCGGGAACCTGAAGACTAAACTTAAGACAAGTGTGGATGTTGAACCGGTGGTACTGGGTGTAGTGAATGCAGATGGGGTCAGTAACGGTAAGACAGGACATATCACTATTGAGAAAGATACGGTAGATTCTGCGCACGCACCCAGCGGCAAAGGTATAGAAAAGAATCCAGTTTCGCATAAGGAAGATGAGATCGAAGAAGATAGAGATGACTCTTTAGATACAGAGGAGGGCGATGGCGAAGATGCCTTCCGCTTTCCTGTAACTCACGAAGCCAACATTGTACATGGCTCGAAAAGCGTGGTATCTGTGTCGATCGACCATTCAGGTGCGAGATTGCTTACAGGAGGCGTGGACTATGAAGTTAAGATGTATGACTTTAATGGCATGGACATGTCCATGAGTGCATTCAGAACTATTGAACCTGTCGAGTCGCATCCTATACGATCTGTACAATATAGGTAGGTATTTGGCAATCGTTTTTCATTGCACGATATATTATATATATATATATATATATATATATGTATGTATGTATGTATGTATGCATGCATGCATGCATGCATGTGATGTATGTGCGTGTGTATGTGTATGTTGTGTGTATGTTTGATATGTATATGTATGTACGTGTATGTATGTACGTATGTGCATGTGTGTATGTATGTATGCGGTATGTATGTATGCATGCTACTTACATATATATATATGTATATATATATATATATATATATATGTATGCATGTATGCGCATGTATATATATATATATATTTATTATATTATATATATATTATATATGTATATATATAAAACATATAACGATAATATATATATTATGTATTATATATATATGTATATATATATATATATATATATATAATATATAATATATAACATTAGCATATATGTATATGTATATAATATATATATAATATATATATATATATATTAATATATATATATAATATATATATATACATATATATATATTATATATATATATATATGTATATAATATGTACGTATATATATGTATATATATATATATATATATATATATATATATATGTATGTGTATGTATGTATGTGTATGTATATATGTATGTATATATGTATATATAGATAGATATATAGTGTAAACAGTGAGAGGTAAGGGCTTAACATATTTGCATCAATGTACAGGGATGAATTGAAAAGTACTCAGGCTCTTCATCTAGTGCTTGATACAGAGCTATCTATGTTCATTGGTCGCTGGCTCTCGTTCGTAGGTTTTTATACGTAGAGTTTAGTACATCTTTGCTCTCCATTTTGACGCAATTCCTCTTTAGATATATAAGCTTATGTTTGTAATCTCTGGACTGCGACCATTGTGCTCTCAGAGCTGAATGTATCCATGTGGTGTACAGTACATAGTGCTATTTCACGCTCACAAAGGTGATTAGCCCTACCAAGTGTATATGCATAGACATGTACACTAAACACACCTAGACGCACATGCCTAGTAGGTATAGGTCATCGTAAGTTATGTTCAATTTACAAGTGTCGGTAAACCGTATATAGTCTGTGCAAATGGATGGCAAATGCTCAGCAAGTCACGCAATTGTACACAGCAGACTCTACCTGTCCATACGTAGATGCACGCAGTTACAATCGCCTATACACCACTCCCCATTGCACGCAGAGCTGTACACACAACGTGCTCATGACTACACTGCACATCACACATCGGCTTAGTATGACAGGTGATCGGATACTTGTGTGCGCAGGCAATTGGCAAGCGCGTATACTGGACCGAGACGGCACTCTGCTCAGTGAGTGCGTGAGAGGGGATCGGTATATCAGCGATACCGCCCACACCAAGGGCCATATCAGCTACCTACATGGGGGTATGTGGCACCCGTCCATCAAGAATACATACATGACGTATGGCGCGGACGGCACTATCCGCTTGTGGGATTCAGAGCTCAGCACTAAGCAGAAGACGGTGAGTGGGTCGGTGTTCGGTTGTTGAGGCGAGTATGTAGGGTTGCTAGGCACGATGCTGGTGCTTTGCGCGATGGTTGCCAATACCACCAAACACTCATAGTCGTATGTGTTTATTTAGTTTTATTTGCTTGTGGTTGTGTGGGCGTCTGCGAGTGTGTATCCATATAGCCGTGTATATGTGCAAGCTCGGAGGAGTTTGCACCATTGTACAGCATGTGTGTGTGTGGATGGGGCTGAATGCGATCGTATCTTGGTATCCTCACATATGCATGGATGTACGTGTAGACAGCGTTATATTCACACATACTCTTGTTGAACTCGATATGCAGATGTACCATTTGAACCTGCGAGAATGATTGTAGTCGTGTGTGCATATGAGGTGTTTGAAGACGCGTGTGCACATAGAGTAGCATTTAACCGCCTTTCCAACGCGTTTGAAGGCACGCACAAACCCACACCGCTTTCGCACCTGTTGTTTGGGCGTATGTTACGATATTAAGGGATGGTCCATTCAAGTCTAGTATTGACATATATATGCTACATCATGTAAATAAACAGTTCACGTATGTATGTCCGCGAATACTGTCTCATACGTATCTCATATTCGCTTTCATCAGGTGATCAAGATGCGTGGTCAACAAGGCAGGCGTGCGTGTGTAACCTGCGCTGCGTTCTCGCCAAATGCCGCACAATATATCGCAGGCACAAGTGATGAGGGGGGATTGTACCTGTGGAAAGGTTCCGGTATGTCTGAGTTCAGTATTGTGTGCACATAACATCCAAAGAGCGTGGTAGATAGTTTAAGCGTTAGACTAGTTTCATTCGCACAATAACTATTACCTGATTAAGCGTTAAGAAACAAAACTAGAGTTCTACTTTGTTAAAGAGACTGCTAGATGTCGCTAACCAGGCTTTCACCACAGCCAAGCGTGTCCGTTGTGGGGGTTGCATCCAGCCCTGTACTACAGTGCATTTCCCTATTGATGTAGTAGAGAAGTAATTGCACCAGGATGTCCAGCGTTTCCAAAATCTCACCTTGTTTTTAAAGTGTCATATTGCTATGTAGTAGAGATGCGTCCAACTCAGAAGGCGTTTTACTAACACATTCCACCGATTGTTCATCTCTGTATCACCTGACTTCCAGGACCTTTCTTGCGACCGACGCAGTCGCAGCACACGGCGCACACCGCCGAGATTACATACATGCGCTTCTCCAAGTATGTAGTCCCATACCTATTTATGGTTCGCCTGTGTTTTAGCACGTCGTGCTACCTTATATGACATCGACAGACACGCTGCAAGTCGTGTGGTGGGGATGGCATCTTATAGTAGGTGTAGTATATTTGTGTGGTGGTATAGGCAGCTATGCAGTGTATGAGATTGTGAGCTAGTACTCTTATGGATGTCTCGTTATCAGTACGTAATTTCAGGCTTAGTATTTGTTCGCGGATTATGCTGTGGATATGCAATTGGTTGAGCATGCCTGTCGGCTAGGTGCCGATGTTGTCGTCGCTGTATCATGCGTGCCATGTTTATATTATGTGCGTACCAATGCGCATTGGCACATAACCAATGCGTATACAAATACGTATTACCAATGTGTTTACAAATGTTTTGTAGTTTAACGGCAGTGTCCGACTACTCCTTGCCATTGCTGGGCACTGTTCGTTTCCGATGTATGCGGTGCGCCGTTGTGTACAGTGATGGGCACTGTGTGTGTGGGCTGGCGCTACACTTGATGTCACGCACTCGACTGATTCCACAGCACATCGGCAACATACATCAGGAGCACAAGCAACACACTCCCGCTATGACGCCAGAAAAGGCGCTATTCAGTTTTATTTTGGCCTATGGTGTTGTATGGAAAAGACAGAGAGGGGGTCTGTTTAGAAGCTATGCAACTCACGCTGTACATGGAATCATTCTATTTTTATTTTTATTTTTTGCCACTTTCAGAACGTCGAAGCAAATAGCCACGCGGGGGAAGGACGATTGTTTGCGGCTGTGGGATGTGACTAATTTTCGCAAATGTGCGAACGAAGTAGGAGGCCTGGAGAATGCCATTGAAGTAAGTCAGCCCTCGGTCGACTTATCCCTGTGGCTGAATTGCTCAGTTGTGTATTGTGTGTGCGTGTGAGAGCTCTAGTGTGCATATGCGTGGGCTTGTTTAGTCCTTACCCGTCTATTTATGCATGTATCACTTATAATCTCGGACGTATCGGTGTCTGCATGTATACCGGTTGACTGTCACGTACTAAATCAAAGTGGCCACTATGCAAAATTCATCTAGATAGTACACGCTTCATCACCTGTTAGTCTCGTACGTGAATCTTCAACACCATGTGTGTGCTTTGAGACACTTTTTTTTTTCGCCATGTCCAGATGCATTGAATGGAGGAGCCTGTAATTCACCATCCGATCATATAATCGATATCATCAGTAATTAAATATGCTAGAACAATCATCTATACCAACCTAGCATGCTAGAACATCATCTATACCAACCTAACAAGCTAGAGCATCACCTATACCAACCTAACATGTTAGAACATCATCTATACCAATCTAACATGCTAGAACATTATCTATACCAACCTAACATGCTAGAACATCATCTATACTAACCTAGAATGCTAGAACATCATCTATACCAACCTAACATGCTAGACCATCATCTATACTAACCTAACATGCTAGAACATCATCTATACCAACCTAACATGCTAGAACATCATTTATACCAACCTAACATGCTAGAACATCATCTATACTAACCTAACATGCTAGAACATCATCTATACCAACCTAGCATGCTAGAACATCATCTATACCAACCTAAAATGCTAGAACTTCATCTACACTAACCGTCCATAGGGTACGCAATGCGAGTTCAGCCCAGACAACAGCTTGATCATCACCGGAACATCCGTACGGCCGGGCTCGGGCCAGATGAGCGAACTGGTGTTTGTGGACAGGGAAACGTTTGACATTGTGAAACGTCTGGACATCACCTTAGCGAGCACCATAAGTGTGCTGTGGCACCCGCGGCTCAATCAGATTGTTGTGGGGTGTGCTGATGGCAAGGTGGGTGCAGGTCAACCGCTGGATGGTGTGCACGTTTTATTGAGAGTGTGCATTTTTTTACCTACCTTTATGAATGTACGGATTGGCTGCCAAGCGCTTGTGGCTTTGTATTTAACTATGTGGGGTTGGGGGGGGCACGCGAAGGTCAAAGGTCAGTTGTGAGTATTCTGTTTTATTTACAACTGTTGGACAAACCATCTGTACGCATGTGATTGGACTATAGGCGCGTGCGCTAGATTGTGAGAGAATCTACACATTTGGGTGTGCACGAGCTAACTTGCCTTATTGTCTGTTTGGCCACACGCGAAAGTATTGGTTGCTTCTGCTTGACAAGTGTACTCCAGCTTCTCATGTACAGTGCGGTCCGGTGCTGATGTATTGTATTCCTCTGTGAGATGCTGAATTCAACTCAAACACATCTCTCTTAATCCTGAGACAGCGCGTTTCTCACTCATTCTCCCTCAAGTCCGCCCCTTTTCACACCATCTCAACCCACTTCGTTCGTACTCTACCAGGTCAAGATCTTCTTCAGCGAATCCGGGTCGCAGAAGGGTGCCAAGCTCTGCGCGGCGCGCATCCTGCGCAAACGCATCCGACAAACCGGCATGGCCGCCACAGACAAACTAGGTGCAGCAATCATCACGCCACATGCACTGCCTATGTTCCGAGACGACAACTTTGCGCATGTTACGCAGAAACAGAAGGACAAGATGCGCCTAGACCCGGTCAAAACCCAAATGCCCGAGTTGCCGTTTACGGAGGCGCACGGCGTGGGTGGCCGTGTGGCGCCGAATCTCACGCAGCATCTGGTGGGCAACATCACCAAGGATACTATGCGTGATCAGGTGCGTACGTGCATGCTTTTGTATCTGCGAGAGTGTGTCTTTGCTCATGTGTGTGTCTGTGTATGTGTGTGTGCATGTAGCGGGTGCTAGATTGTGGCCACGTGTATATGTGTATGTGATGTAAATTAGGCTGGCGGGGCCTTTTCTTCATGTGCGTGGGGTGTGCACTTCTGTGTGGTGTTGGTCTACCTTTTTATTATGGAGAGCTGTGATGTTTCACGGGTCTATGAACATGTACATGGGTGGCTTTTGGGTGCAACGTTGGTTGCACCTGCGTATTTCATCAACTTGTCACTAACATCGTGCGTGCGTGTGTGTGTGTATGTGTATTGGTGAGGAGGGGGTTCTTGTTAGTGTACAACGACTTACTGCTGAGCTTTGTACTATCTCATGACATGAACTGCAGGATCCGAGAGAAGCCATCCTGAAGTTTGCGGATGAAGCCGAGAATGGATTCTTCATCAGCGATTCTTACAAGAAGAACCAGCCCACCACCATACTGGCCGCCACCGTCGAGTCTGAGGAGGAGTCGGATTAAGTTCTGCATATAGATTGAATGCAAAAGGAAATATGCTCAGGTTAGGGCTATTGCACTGGGTAAGGAGAAGCGCTATCGGTATGATAGTGGGGGCTGTAGACATCCGGTCGAAATATTTTCTAACTCGCGTACCAATTGGCGTGTCACGATCACCTCACGGCCTTGATGGGAACATCTCCATTTGTAGCTGGAGGGTGTCGAGGGAGACCCTTCCTATCAGCTTTTCCATACAGGATGGCTGTCAAGGGTGATGTCTGTACAACTGGGCCAATAACCGCCGCTGATAGGTATCGCACCCATGTGAAGCCGAAGCAGACGAGAGCTTCTTGGATTGGCACAGTATCACATATCACTGAAGATGATCGGACAAGTGGTGCGTTGGCCGGGCATAGAGTTCGCACACGTGGCTCCTGCGCCTCCCGTGTCAGTGCGGAGAAGCTGCAAACATTAATTTTGTTACAGTGCGAATGTGTAGGCGTATCCAGCGTACACAATCATTGAGCCTAAACGAGCCCAAGAGTCACACCCACGCCGTAACCATGGCAACGACGACTCATCACCGAGCCGCCACGGAGCAAAATCATCCTGTGAAGAATACTGTAGACGTTAATAACTTCACATACCAGTTTTCGCTTTAAAAATTAAAATGTCCGTGACCAAGTGATATATTAGTAGTTTATAGCACTGTAATATTGCGATTTTATTCGTGGGTGCAATCGTTGATTGATGGTAGATGCCATCGCACACCACTACAGGCATGTTCTATTCTGTTCACGTGCTTATTGGCCTCTCGTGTTCTTTTGGGCTTTTCATAATGTTGGTGCAATCCACAACATCGTTGTGGACCGGTTGTTATTGCTATCGACCTGTAGACCTGTGCTGCTGAGTTACTTTAACCGCATCTGTTCAGGGCTAACAGCGCCATACACCGCACACTCAGACACCCTAGTATCCACATGTTAGGGTTTAGCCTTTGCAGAGTGAATGGATGAATACTTATCAATGGTTATCAGGGCGTCATTGTTAGCAGCTATGCACACCACTGTTTAAATTGACTGACATGGCAACACTCAGCTATCGTGGCTCACGCGGCGTGTATGCACAGATCTGGACATCTGGATTTGTAGTGTCCCCTGTCGCCACAGCTTTCGCATACTATGGAGTCTGAGTAGAAC